>JAJONR010001861.1:0-76459 GCA_029582245.1 Solanum etuberosum | reverse complement strand
GACTGTATATGAAATTGATATGTGTGCACACCTTACATTATAACACATCGATGTTAGAAAGAACAAAAATTTAGAAAGAGATAAACTAGAAATAGCTAAATTGAGAATTTTGCAAGTTAGTCTTCAATAGTGAGTTTTGGGTCAACTTCAAACGATCATAACTTTCAGTACAGGATGATTCGGTGGCTCATAAGGTATCAAATGAAATATCTTTGAGTCCTCTTTCCAACGCCGCTGAGTTTGCTAAATTCTGAGTTCGGATGAAGGAGACATGCCCGTTTGAGTACAGCCTGTCTAGTTAAGACATTTCATCCATTTTAAGGAGGGGTATTTTGGTCTTTTCCTTACCCCATTGGTCTTAAACGTTTTGTTCATCCTATTAGGGGTCAAAGATGATTAAAGTAAGTTTACGCTAAGTTTAAAAACGTTTGGAAGGTTAGGGCAAAGTTCAAGAGGAGAAAAAGCTCCAAGAGTTCAAGATTCTCGCGAGCTTTGAGGATTTTCACCAAGAAATTAATTCTTTTGAAGTATGTAAGTTTTCATAGTGATGGGTTTGTTCACCCTCACGCCAAACATGAGTCTCTTTATTAAATTCATACATGAAAATCCATGTATTGAGGTGCTTGATGAGTGTCTTGAGGTTTCATTTTTCATTCTTTGTAAATGGGGTTTTGATAAGTTCTGGAGGTGAGGATCTTGTGATTGAGGGTTGTTCTTAAGGTATTTTGAGTAGATTTGTATTTACTTGTGTTGGGTTAGTGAATCTAAGGGAGTTTGGAAGAAATCAATTGATTCTAGGTGAATTAGGACCAAAAATCTTGAAGAAAAATTCATCAAAATATTCTGGAAAAGGGTTGGAGCGCTGCACCCCCGATGCACCAGAAGGGCTGGCGTGGGGCACCAGTAGTGCGCCAAAAATGATCTCCAGTAATTGGAGGCCTGGTGCGACGCGCCACCCCTGCGCCCGAAGTGTCATGCCACTTTTCTTCTTCGTTCTCGTTCCGCACTTGTTTCTTTCAGTCGAGCTTTCATTCTCTTCTAAATCCTAACTATTTAAACCTTCATTAATCATCGAGAAATCCTATGTATCATGAATCATAATTCTTGAATTCACATTTCAAATTCAAGATAGAGTTAAGAGTAAAGTTCGAGGAAGTCCTTTCGAGTCATTTTGAGAAGTCTTTTACAATCTTTTAAAACTTGTTTAAAGACTTGAGTAAATGACTATCAGAATTAGGAGAGTTGAGTTCATATTTCAAAATAAATAAGAGGGGAAACATTGATTTCCAAGAGAGCCTTTGAGCTATGTTTTTGAGCAATTATCTCAAACCACAGAAAGAATTTATGTTTTTAAACATATGAGCTAGTATATTTTGGGAGTAGTATTGAGCACCGATATGATGGAGAGTTCAGATAACTCACAGCCCCTATAAACCATGTAGCCATCATGGGTAGAAAAGGGTCATACTTTTTAGATGATTACTTAGTGCTTTTTAGCATAGACTAGTGGATCCACTTATTGAGTTAGGTTCTATACCCTTGGCAAGGTATAGGACTACCTGGCAGCGTGAGGAAAAACGCTATATCATCACATAGCTCTTAAGCGATGGTTGTCAGTTAGAGAAACTCATACAAAAGTATTTTGTATCCCTATATACACAGAATTAATTGTATTTTTATATACATACAGAGTTTATATTGTATCCTTGCATACAAACTGGGTTACTATTGTATTTCTAAATACACAGAGTTGTTATCCATGTTTTAAAAGTTTTTCTTTGTATTGCATTCATATTATTGCTTTATATTGAAATGAGTTAAGTTGAGTTGAGTTGAGCCCAGATATGTTATTTCGTTTCCTTTCAAGCTTTTGTCTTGTTTTAGAATTCCCCTCGCATGCTCGTACATTCAATGTACTGATGTCATTTGGTCTGCATCGTTGTTATGATGCAGATACAGGTAACCAGGATCAGTATCCAGCACATCGTTGATTCTAGTTGAGCTTCAGAGTTGTTGGTGAGCCTCCTTATTTCCGGATGACTCCTTTTATTTCTTTATCAGTTAGTTCATTAGGATGTCGTGGGTCTTGTCCTGAAGTCCATCTTAGTTAGTTGATGTTAGTTCTCGAGTCTTTCTATTTCAGTTATGCTTGAGACTTGAGTTGCCACTTTGGCCAGCTAATGTTTAATTATAATGCATTCTCAGTTATCTTTGAGTTTTCAGTTTACTTTTAAAGTAGATTTTTTTGAGTAAAGTATTCCGCTAAGAGTTAAGTCAGGCCAAGGGTTCGCATGGGGCCAGCAATGGTTCTCTAGTGTCAGTCCCTCCCGAGCTGTAGGCTCAGGGTATGACAAACTTGGTATCAGAGCGCAGAGTTCAAGAGTCCTAGGGAGTCTATGAAGCCGTGTCTGTAGAGTCCTAGTTATCGGTGTGAAGCGCGCCACATTTATAATTAGGAGGCTGCAAAATTTAGGAACAATCTCACTTCCTTCATATTCATTTCGTGTGATAGAGTGTACCTCTATAAAAGTTTCTTTCTAACTCGTGCTTGTGCGTCTTTCATATCATGCCTCCACGAAGAGTTGTCTGAGGTCGTCCAGCTAGAAGGAATGTTGAGGAACAAGGGGTACCTAATGCACCAGAAGTGCAACCCCAAGGAGAAGTCACAAATGCTGAGTTCTGTGAGGACATCCAGATGTTGAGCCAAGTTGTGACCAACCAAGTTGCACAACAGAGAGAGAATCGTCAGGAAGTGGCTGATACTTCGAGGGTCCGTGAGTTCCTAAGGATGAATCCTCCAAGCTTCACTGGTTCAAGTGTCAATGAGGATCCAGAAAACTTTGTTGAAGAGCTTCAGAAGGTCTTTGAGAATATGCATGTTGCTGATGCTGAGAGGGTGGAACTAGTTGCATACCAAATGAAGGGTGTTGCTAGAGTCTAATTTGATCTATGGAAAAAGAACAGAACTGAAGGTGCACCACTTGTGAGTTGGGATTTGTTTGAGGAGGCCTTCTTGGGGTGTTTCTTTCCCCAAGAACTGAGAGAAGCAAAGGTACGAGAGTTTCTCACCCTTATTGTTCATGAATACAGTCTGAAGTTCACACAACTTTCCCGCTATGCTCCGGAGATGGTTGCTAACATGAGGAGCAGAATGAGTTTATTGGTTGCTGGGTTGTCTCGTTTGTCAAGTAAGGAAGGCAAGGCAGCTATGCTGATAGGGGATATGGACATAGCAAGGCTGATGATCCATGTGCAACAGGTTGAGGAGGACAAGCTGAAGGATAGGGAAGAGTTTAAGAATAAGAGGGCTAAGACATCAGGGAATGAGTCCGGGCAGCAAAAGAGTAATGCGAATTGGTCTTCCTTCCAACAGAAACAAAAGGGACCTGCTCCATCATCTCCTAGTGCACTTGAACCAAGAAACAAAGGTGGGTTCCAAAATAAGAATTCTCAAAATTTCAGAGCTAGACCTGTGCATTCTCAAGGTAGAATAGCACAATGGGGTACTAAGACTCCTGCATGTGCTAAGTGTGGTAGGAGCCACTCAGGGGTGTGTCGTGATGGCTCTACTGGTTGTTTCAAGTATAGTCAGAATAGTCATTTTATGAGAGAGTTTCCTAAGAACAGGCAGGGTAATGGTAATGGGAGCAATAGAGCCCGGTCTTCTTCAGTTGCTCCACCAAACAGGGCTGCATCGAGAGGAGCTACTTCAGGGGCAGGCGGAGGAGGAAACCGTCTTTATGCTATCACTAGTCGCCAAGAGCAAAAGGATTCGCCAGATGTTGTCACTGGTATGATCCAAGTCTTTAATTTTGATATTTACTCTTTCCTAGATCCAGGAGTGAGTTTATTTTTTGTGACTCCTTATGTTGCGATGAATTTTGATGTTCTTCCTGAGCAACTTCTTGAGCCCTTCAGTTTTCTACACCTGTTGGTGAGTCTATTCTAGTTGAGAGAGTCTATCGTGATTGTACCATTTCCGTCAATCACAAGAGTACCATGGCTGACTTAGTTGAGTTATATATGGTAGATTTTGATGTCATTCTAGATATGGACTGGCTTCATCCCTGTTATGCATCAATAGATTATAGAACTCGAGTAGTCAAGTTCCAGTTTCCCAGTGAACCAGTTATAGAGTGGAAGAGTAGTTTAGCAGTGCCTAAGGGTCGTTTCATTTCGTACCTTAAGGCGAGAAAGTTAGTTTCTAAGGGGTGTATCTATCACTTAGTCCGAGTTAATGACTCTACTGTTGAGATACCTCTTCTTTAGTCAGTTTCAGTTGTTAGCGAGTTTCCAAAAGTCTTTCCAGATGATCTTCCCGGAGTCCCTCCTGAGAGAGAAATAGACTTCGGTATAGATATTCTTCCTGATACTTATCCTATATCTATTCCGCCATATAGAATGGCACCAGCAGAGTTGAAAATTTTGAAAGAGCAGTTGAAAGATCACCTAGAGAAAGGTTTTATTCGACCAAGTGTCTCACCTTGGGGCGCTACTATCCTATTTGTGAGAAAGAAGGATGGTTCTCTTAGAATGTGTATAGATTATCGTCAGTTGAACAAGGTTACTATCAAGAATAAGTATCCTCTTCCAAGAATTGATGATCTATTCGATCAACTTCAGGGTGCCACTTGTTTTTCTAAGATAGACCTCAGATCTGGCTACCATCAGTTGAAAGTAAGGGAAAGTGATATCCCTAAGATAGCAGTCAGGACCCGTTATGGTCATTATGAGTTTTTGGTCATGTCGTTCGGTTTAACTAATGCACCTGCAGCGTTCATGGACCTTATGAATAGAGTATTCAAGCCTTATTTAGATATGTGTGTTATCGTATTCATTGATGACATTCTAATATATTCGAAGAATGAGGAATATCATGCTAGTCATCTCATAACAGTCCTTCAAACTCTCAAGGATAAGGAGTTATATTCCAAATTCTCTAAGTGTGAGTTCTGGCTTGAGTCTGTTACATTCTTAGGTCACATTGTTTTCGGTGATGGAATTCAGGTTGATACTCAGTAAATAGAGGTAGTGTAGAATTGGCCTAGACCCACATCTCCAACTGATATTAAAAGTTTCTTGGGGTTGGCTGGATATTATAGAAGGTTCGTCGAAGGGTTCTCATCTATTTCATCTCCTTTGACTAAGTTGACTCAGAAAATAGTTAAGTTTCAATGATCTGAAGCTTGTGAGAAGAGCTTTCAGGAATTGAAAACTAGGTTGACTACTGCCCCAGTATTGACCTTACCAGAAGGTACACAAGGTTTTGTGGTATATTGTGATCCGTCCAGAGTTGGTTTGGGTTGTGTGTTAATGCAGAATGGCAAGGTTATAGCTTATGCCTCCAGACAGCTTAAGGTTCACTAAAAGAACTACCCAACATATGATCAAAAGTTGGTTGTCGTAGTATTTGCTTTGAAAATATGGCGTCACTATCTTTATGGTGTTCATGTAGATGTGTTCACTGATCACAAGAGTCTTCAGTATGTGTTTAGTCAGAAAGAGCTTAATCTCAGACAGAGAAGGTGGTTAGAGTTACTCAAGGATTATGACATGAGTATTCTTTATCACCCAAGTAAGGCTAATGTTGTTGTTGATGCCTTGAGTAGATTGTCTATGGGTAATACCGCCCATTTTGAGGAAGAGAAGAAAGAGTTATCAAAAGATGTGCATAGGCTTGCACGATTAGGAGTTCGACTAATGGATTCCACAGAAGGAGGAGTGGTGGTGATGAATGGGGCTGAATCATCGTTAGTGTCTGAAGTTAAGGAGAAGCAAGATCAAGATCCTATTTTGCTTGAATTGAAGGAAAATGTTCATAAGCAAAAAGTAATGGCTTTTGAACAAGGGGGAGATGGTGTATTGAGGTATCAAGGTAGATTGTGTGTACCAAGGGTGGATGAACTCCAAGAGAGGATTATGGAGGAAGCTCATAGCTCCAGATATTCTATCAATCCGGATTCCATAAAGATGTATCGTGACTTGAGAGAAGTATATTGGTAGAATAGTATGAAGAAAGGTATTGCGGAGTTCGTTGCTTAATGCCCGAATTGTCAACAAGTTAAAGTAGAGAACCAAAGGCCCGGTGGTATGGCTCAGAATATAGAACTTTTGGAATGGAAGTGGAAGATGATCAATATGGACTTCGGTACTGGTTTGTCGCGGTCTCGCAGGCAACATGATTCTATTTGGGTGATTGTTGATAGAATGACTAAATCAGCCCACTTTTTTCCGGTAAAGACTACCCATTCAGCAAAAGATTATGCTAAGTTGTATATTCAAGAGGTATTCAGACTTCAGGGGGTTCCGGTATCGAATATTTCAGATAGAGGTGCACAATTTACTGCACAGTTTTGGAAGTCATTCCAAAAAGGCTTGGTTTCAAAGGTGAACTTGAGTACTGCTTTTCATCCTCAGACAGATGGTCAAGCAGAGCGCACTATTCATACTTTAGAAGATATGTTGAGGGCCTGCGTGATTGATTTCAAGAGTAATTGGGATAATCACTACCTCTCATCAAGTTTGCTTACAACAATAGTTAGCATTCTAGCATCCAGATGGCTCCTTATGAAGCTCTTTATGGGAGAAGATGCAGATCTCCTATTATATGGTTTGAAGGTTGTGAAGCTGGGTTGATAGGATCAGACTTAGTTCATCAAGCTATGGAGAAGGTGAAAGTTATTCAAGAGAGATTGAAAACAGTGCAGAGTCGTCAGAAATCCTACACTGATGTTAAGAGAAGAGACTTAGAGTTTGAAATAGACGATTGGGTACACTTGAAGGTTTCACTCATTAAGGGTGGTATGAGATTTGGTAAAAAGAGGAAGCTTAGTCCCCGATATAGTGGTCCTTACCAAATATCCAAGAGGATTGGTAATGTAGCTTATGAGTTAGAGCTACCCCAAGAGTTAGCAGCGGTTCATCCGGTATTCCACATTTCTATGTTGAAGAAGTGTATGGGCGATCCTTCACTAATAATACCAACTGAAGATTTTGGTATCAAGGATAGCTTGTCTTATGAGGAGACCTGTTTAGATTCTAGACCGCCAGGTTCGCAAGTTGAGAACCAAGGAAGTAGCATCAGTCAAAGTATTATGGAGAAATCAGTTTGTTAAGGAAGCTACTTAGGAAGCTGAAGAGGATATGAAGAAGAGATATCCACTTCTCATTGAGCCTAGAGAAATTCCAAATCAAGGTACTAATTCTCTTCTTAGTACTCTTTAATTGATATATTGAATGTGTTAGATTTTCTTGTTGGGTGTTTCAGTTGAATGTTAGATGTTACACCCTTAGCCTACTAAGAGTAATCTCTTTGGAGGACGAATGTTCACAAGGGGGAGATATTGTAACACCTCGCTATTCGAAAGAACTAGAATTAGAAAGAAAACGTTTTTGGAAATAATCAAATTTGGAAAGTTTGAAAAAGTTAAGTTAAGCATGAGTTTTGGGTCAACTTAAAACGACCATAACTCCTATAATAAGATGATTTAGGTGGGCTACAAGATATCGTAGGAAATATATTTGAATTATCTTTCTAACGCCACCGAGTTTGCTCATTTTCGAGTTCGTATGAGGGAGATATGCCCATTTTAAGTCGGGCTATCTAGATAAGGAAAGTCAAAACTGGATTTTAGGAGGGTATTATGGTCTTTTAACTACCCAATTAATTAATTTCATTTTTGGTAATTAAGTTGGAGTCTAAACTGAATTGGTTCAGCTTACGCTTCATAAAATAAAGTTAGGATTTTGAGAGAAGAGAAAAGAAGAGGAGAAAAAAGGAGAAGAAACTAGGAATCGTCGCGTTCTTGAAGATTAGCTTGTGAATTTCGCCAAGGGTTGATCCCTATGAGGTATGTGAGATCACATAGTGTTGGGTTCATTCACCCACGCGTCAATCATGATTTAATTCAGCGAAAGTATGTTCTTGAAAGTATAGGAATTGAGTTTTTGATGGATTTTATTGAAGTTTCTATTGGGTTCTTGATTGTTAAAGTTGTTGAGGAGTTCTTTATTTAAATTCATGAAATTAGATGTCCTTTTGAGTAGATTCTTGCATATTTTGGTTATGTAATCGAATCTAAGTGTTTGGGGAAGGAACCAATCGAATCTAGAGGGTTTAGAGTTGAAAAACGACCAAGGAAATTCGTCAGATTTCTGGGCAGGGGTCTGGGGCACCGCGCTAGCCAGAGCGCCTCACTTTGGAGTCTGTAGTTTGGGATCTGGGGCGCCGCGCCAGCCAGTGCGCCCCAATCCAAACCCTGCAGATTAGGCTCTTGCGCCCCGCGCCACTCAGAGCGCTAGGGTTGTCAGGCCTTCTACCCTTTCCCACTTCTTTCCATTTGAGTTCCCTTGAAACGTGCCTAAGTTTTCTAGTTGGTTTATACACTCTAAGGTACGTCTAAACATCATGAAATCATCCATAACATGAGTCATGAGCCTTGAATTCATAATTCAATTCAAGGAAAGTTAAGAGTCAAGCCAAGAGGAGTTCTTAGAGTCTTTCAAAAACCTTTTACAAATATTTTAACTTTGTTTTAAGACTTGAGTTTTGAGTTGAGTAAAGAGTAAAGATTGAAGTTCATTTCTTCAAAATAGTATATCGGGACTATGTATTCTCAAATATTAAATGTTTTCACATTTAAACAAGAAATGAAACACCGATTTCCAGTAGAGCCTTTGAGCTAGTTTTTCAGTCAAGAGTAAATGCTTTCACAATTAAGCAAGAGAGGAAACTTTGATTTCCAAGAGAGCCTTTGATCTATGTTTTTGAGCAACTATCTCAAACCACAGAAAGAAGTTATGTTTTTAAACATATGAGCTAGTATATTTTGGGACTAGTATTGAGCACCGATATGGGGGAGAGTTCAAACAACTCACAATCCCCATAAACCATGTAGCCATCATGGATAGAAAAGGGTCATACTTTTTAGATGATTCCTTAGTGTTTTTTATCATAGACTAGTGGATCCACTTAGTAAGTAAGGTTTTATACCCTTGGCAAGGTAAAGGACGACCTGGCAGCGTGAGGCAAAACGTTGTATCATCACATAGCTATTAAGTGATGGTTGTATGTTAGAGAACCTCCCACAGAAGTATTTTGTATCCTTATATACACAGAATTAATTATATTTTTATATACATACAGATTTTATATTGTATCCTTGCATACACACTGAGTTACTATTGTATTTCTAAATACACAGAGTTGTTATCCATGTTTTAAAAGCTTTTCTTTATATTGCATTCATATTATTGCTTTATATTGAAATGAGTTAAGTTGAATTGAGTTGAGTTGAGCCCAGATATGTTATTTCAGTTCCTTTCAAGCTTTTGTCTTGTTTTAGAATTCCCCTCGCATGCTCGTAGATTCAATGTACTGATGCCATTTGGCCTGCATCGTTGTTATGATGCAGATACAGGTAACTAGGATCAGCATCCAGCGCATCGTTGATTCTAGTTGAGTTTCATAGTTGTTGGTGAGCCTCCTTGCTTCCAGAGGACTCCTTTTATTGTTTTATCAGTTAGTTCATTAGGATGTCGTGGGTCTTGTCCCGTCGTCTATCGCAGTTAGTTGATGTTAGTTCTCGAGTCTTTCCATTTCATTTATGCTTGAGACTTGAGTTGCCATTTTGGCCGGTGAATGTTTAATTATAATACATTCTCAGTTATCTTTGAGTTTTCAGTTTACTTTTAAAGTACATTTTGTTGAGTAAAGTCTTCCGCTAAGAGTTAAGCCAGGCCATGGGTTCGCTTGGGGCCAGCAATGGTTCTCGAGTGCCAGTCCCACCCAAGGTGTAGGCTCGGGGCGTGACAACTTATACCTTGTGAAGACAATAATTAAATAAAACACAAAACATACATATACTTTAACATAAAACATCATTTAGATATAGAACTTCAAATCCAAAGAGAAAAAAGTCTCTCTTGTAAAAATATCTTTTCCAGTTTTTCTCCCAACAATCAATCATCATAACAATTCACATAATCTTCCTTCATATAGATAGAAAATAAAATAAAAATTAATCAATGGTATCTACGATAAAAGAAATTATAATCAGTCTTAAGTTTATATTCAAGCTCAAATTCTCTATTCAAGTAAGTAGAATATCTACGTATTAGATAAAACAACTCTTCAATTGTGCCTCCTAACGTAACATCTCGCATTTGACAATCAATTTCACTCAAATGGGGCCTCACCTTCGCCAACTTCGTGCAGATCTCGTGGATTCAATCCTTGTTACTATAATCAAGTGTCACAATTTTTATTGTTAATTAATCAGTGGAGCAAAAATAAAAATAAAAATAGTTTTCACAATAAGACTTCTCTATAACAGTTCTCTCTATGACAATAAATAACAATAGATGATACAATTATAGAGAGATTTAACTATGTGTATAGACACAATAGATGAGTTAATTTTCGAATATAATTAAGCACTAATTAAACTAACCTTGGTGAGATGATGGTCAAAATATGATGAAATAAAATGTTAAAGATTCCGTTTTTATAGAGGATGTGTGGTGCTATTTCATATAAACTTTGATTTTTCATAATAAATTTGATGGTTACATGATTGTATATGAAATTGATATGTATGCACATCTTACATCTACCTTGTGAAGATAATAAATAAAGAAAACAGAAAACATACATATCCTTAACATAAAAGCATCATTTAAATATAAAATTTCAAATCGAAAAAGAATAAAACCTCTCTTATAAAAAAATTATCTTTTTCAGTTTTTCTCCAAACAATCAACGATCATAAAAATTCACATAATCTTTCTTCCTATATATAGAAAAGAAAATAAAAATTAATCAATGGTATCTATGATAAAAGAAGTTATAATTAGTCATAAGTTCATATTCAAGCTAAAATTCTCTATTCAAGTAAGTAGAATATCTACTTATCAGATAATAACAACTCATCAATTGTGCCTCCTAACAAAACATCTCGTATTTGACAATCAATGTCACTCAAATGGTGCCTCGCATTCGTCAGCTCCGTTCAAATCTCGTGAATTCGATCACTGTTATTATTACCAAGTACCACAATTTTATAATTAATTAATCACTGGATAAAAAAATGAGAAAAAAAATATATGTCACAATAAGACTTCTCTTAACAGTTATTTCTACGATAATAAATAACAATACATGATGCAATTACAGAGAGATTTGACTGTGTATGTTTACACAATAGATCAATGAATTTTTACATATAATTAAGCACTAATTAAACTAACCTCGGTGAGATGATGGTCAAAATGTGATTAAATGAAATGTTAAAGCCTTCGGTATTTATAGAGGATTTGTGGTCCTATTTTCATATAAACTTTGATATTTCATAATAAATTTGATGGTTACATGAATTTATATGAAATTGATATGAGTGCACACCTTACTTCTACCTTGTGAAGATAATAAATAATAAAGCAGAAAACATACTTATACTTTAACACAAACACATCATTTAGATATAAAATTTCAAATCCAGAGAGAATAAAATCTCTCTAATAAAAATTATCTTCTTTTTTCAGTTTTTCTCCCAACAATCAACCTTCATAACAATTCACATAATATTCCTTCTTATATATAGAAAAGAAAATAAAAATTAGTCATTGATTTCTATGATAAAAGAAGTTATAATCAGTCCTAAGTTTATATTCAAGCTCAAATTCTATATCCAAGTAAGAAGAATATCTACGTATCAGATAAATCAACTCTTCAATTGTGTCTCCTAACATAACATCTCGCATTTGACAATCAATTTCACTTAAATGGTGCCTCACATTTGTCAGCTCCGTGCAACTCTCGTGGATTCGATCCCTGTTATTATTACCAATTGTAATAATTTTTGTAATTAATTAATTACTGGACAAAAAAAATAGATGTCACAATAAGACTTCTCTATAACAGTTATCTCTATGACAATAAATAACAATAGATGATGCAATTATACAGAGATATGGTTGTGTATGTTTGCACACTAGATGAGTGAATTTTCACAGATAATAAGTACTAATTAAACTAACCTCAGTTAGATGATGCTCAAAATGTGATCAAATAAAATATTAAAGCCTTCGGTATTAATAGAGGATTTGTGGTCCTAGTTACATATAAACTTTGATATTTCATAATAAATTTTATGGTTACATGACTGTAATGAAATTGATAAGTGTGCACACCTTACAACTACTTTGTGAAGAAAATAAATAAATAAAACTAAAAACATACATATACTTTAACACTAACACATCATTTAGATATAGAATTTCAAATCCAAAGAGAATAAAATCTCTCTTATACAGATTATCTTTTTCCAGTTTTTCTCCCAACAATCAACCATCATAACTATTCACATAATCTTCCTTCCTATAAATAGAAAAGAAAATAAAAATTAATCAATGGTATCTACGATAAAAGAAGTTATAATCAGTCCTCAGTTCATATTCAAACTCAAATTCTCTATCCAAGTAAGTAGAATATCTACTTCTCAGATAAAACTCTTAAATTGTGCCTCCTTAAATAACATCTCGCATTTGACAATTAATTTCACTCAAATAGTGCCTCACATTCGTCAACTCTATGTAAATCTCATTGATTCGATCCCTGTTATTATTACCCGGTGCCACAATTTTTGTAATTAATTTATCATTAGACGAAAAAAATTAGATGTCACAATAAGACTTCTCTATAACAGTTATATCAATTACAATAATAATGATAGATGATACAATTATAGAGAAATTTAACTGTGTATGTTTACACAAAAGATGAGTGAATTTTCGCAAATAATTAAGCACTAATTAAACTAACCTTGGTGAGATGATGCTAAAAATGTGATCAAATAAAATGATAAATTCTTGGATATTTATAATGAATTTGAGGTCCTAATTTCATATAACTTTGATTTTTCATAATAAACTTGATGGTTACATGATTGCAATGAAATTCATATGTGTGCTCACCTTACATTTACCTTGTGAAGACAATCAATAAATAAAACAGAAAACATAGATATACTTTAACATAAACATATCATTTAGATATAGAATTTCAGATCCAAAGAGAATAAAATTTCTCTTATAAAAATTATCTTTTTCAGTTTTTCTCCCGACAACTAACCATCATAGCAATTCACATAATATTCCTTCTTATATATTGAAAAGAAAAGAAAATTAGTCAATGATATCCACAATAAAAGAAGTTATAATTAGTCTTAAGTTCATATTCAGGCTCAAGTTCTCTATCCATGTAAGTAGAATATCTACTTATCAGATAAACAACTCTTCAATTGTGCGTCCTAAAAAAATATCTCATATTTGACAATCTATTTCACTCAAATGGTGCCTCACATTTGTTAGTTTTGTGCAAATCTCATGGAGTCGATCCCTGTTATTATTATCAGGTGCCATCATTTTTGTAGTTAATTAATCATGAAAAAACTGAGAAAAAAATTAGATGTCACAACAAGACTTCTCTATAACAATTATCTCTATGACAATAAATAACAATAGATGATGTAATTATAGAGAGATTTGATCGTACATATATACACAATAGTTGAGTTAATTTTCACAGATAATTAAGCACTAATTAATCTAACCTCAGTGAGATGATGCTCAAAATGTGATGAAATAAAATGTTAAAGTGTTCGATATTTGTAGAGGATTTGTGGTCCCAGTTTCATATAAATTTTGATTTTTCATTATACAATTGATGGTTACCTGAATGTATATAAAATTGATATGTGTGCAAACCTTACATCTACCTTGTGAAGACAATAAATAAAGAAAATAGAAATCATACTTATACTTTAACACAAACACATCATTTAGATAAAAAAAAATTAAATCGAAAGAGAATAAAACCTCTCTTATAAAAATTATCTTTTTTAGTTTTTCTCCCAACAATCAACCATCATAAAAAATCACATAATCTTCCTTCCTATATATAAAAAAAAAAAATCAATGATATCTATGATAAAAAAAAGTTATAATCAGTCCTAAGTTCATATTCAAGCTAAAATTCTCTATTCAACTAAGTAGAATATCTACTTATCAGATAAAAACAACTTTTCAATTGTGCCTCCTAACAAAACATCTCGCATTTGACAATCAATGTCACTCAAATGGTGCCTCACATTCGTCAGCTTCGTGCAAATCTCGTGAATTCGATCACTGTTATTATTACCAAGTGCCACAATTTTGTAATTAATTAATCACTAGACAAAAAAAATGAGAAAAAAAAATATGTCACTATAAGACTTCTCTGTAACATTTATTTCTATCACAATAAATAATAATAGATAATGCAATTACAGAGAGATTTGACTGTCTATGTTCACTCAATAGATCACTGAATTTTTACAGATAATTAAGCACTAATTAAATTAACCTCGGTAAGATGATGGTCAAAATGCGATTAAATGAAATGTTAAAGCCTTCGGTATTTATAGAGGATTTGGGGTCCTAATTTCATATAAACATTGATATTTCATAATAAATTTGATGATTACGAATTTATATGAAATTGAGATGAGTGCACACCTTACTTCTACCTTGTGATAATAATAAATGATAAAACACAAACATACTTATACTTTAACACAAATACATCATTCAGATAAAGAATTTCAAATCCAAATAGAAAAAAATATTTCTTATAAAAATTATATTTTTCAGTTATTCTCCAAAAAATCAAACATCATAACAATTAACATAATCATCCTTTATATATATAAAAAAAAAAAATTAATCAATGGTATCTACGATAAAAGAAGTTATTATCAGTCCTAAGTTCATATTCAAGCTTAAATTCTCTATCCAAGTAAGTAGAATACCTACTTATCAGATAAAATAACTCTTCAATTGTGCCTCCTAACATAACCACTCGCATTTGACAATCATTTTAACTCAAATGGTGCCTCACATTCGTCAGCTCCGTGCATATCTCGTGAATTCAATCCCTGTTATTATTACCATGTGCCACAATTTTTATAATTAACTAATCACTAGATTAAAAAAAAGAGAAAAAAATTAGATGTCACAATAAGACTTCTCTATAATAGTTATCTCTATAACAATAAATAACAAAAGATGATGTGATTATAGAGAGATTTGACTGTGTATGCTTACACAATAGATGAGTGAATTTTTGCAGATGGTAAAGCACTAATTAAACTAACCTCGGTAAGATGAAGCTCAAAATGTGATCAAATAAAATTTTAAAGCCTTCGATATTTTAGAGGATTTGTGGTCCTAGTTTTGTATAAACTTTGATTTTTTATAATAAATTTGATGGTTATATTACTGTAATGAAATTATTATGTGTGCCTACCTTACATCTACCTTGTGAAGATAATAAATAAATAAAACAGAAAACATAATTATACTTTAACACAAACACATCATTTAGATATATAATTTTAAATCCAAAAAGAATAAAATCTCTCGTATAAAAATTATCTTTTTCAGTTTTTCTCCTAACAATCAACCATCATAGCAATTCACATAATCTTCCTTCCATATATAGAAAAGAAAATAAAAATTAATCAATTGTATCTACAATAAAAGAAGTTATAATCAGTCTTAAGTTTATATTCAAAATTCTCTATCCAAGTAAGTAGAATATAAACAACTCTTCAATTGTGCGTCCTAATAAAATATCTCACATTTGACAATAAATTTCATTCAAATGGTGCCTCACATTCGTCATTTCCGTGCATATATCGCGTATTTTATCCCTGTTATTATTACCACAAGCCATAATTGTAGTTTATTAATCATGGAAAAATGAGAAAAAAAATTGATGTCACAATAAGACTTATCTATAACAGTTATCTCTATGACAATAAATAACGATAGATGATGCAATTATAAAGAGATTTGACTTTGTATATATACACAATAGATGAGTGAATTTTTGCAGATGATTAAGCACTAATTAAACTAACCTCGGTGAGATGATGCTCAAAATGTGATGAAATAAAATCTTAAAGCCTTCAGTATTTATAGGGGATTTGTGGTCATACAAACTTTGATTTTTCATAATAAATTTGATGGTTACATGACTGTATATGAAATTGATATGTGTGCACACCTTACAGCTACCTTGTGAAGACAATAAATAAATAAAACAGAAAACATACATATACTTTAACATAAAAACATCATTTACATATAGAATTTCAAATCCATCATAACAATTTACATAATCTTCCTTCCAATCTATAGAAAAGAAAATTAAAATTAATCAATGGTACGATAAAATAAGTTATAGTCAGTCCTAAGTTCTTATTCAAGCTCAAATTCTCTATTCAAGTAAGTAGAATATCTACTTATCAGAGAAAACCAACTCTTGAATTGTGCCTCCTAACATAACATCTCGCATTTGACAATCAATTTCACTCAAATGATGCCTCAAATTTGTCAGCTCTATGCAAACTTGTGGATTCGATCCTTGTTATTATTGCCAGGTTCCACAATTTTTAATTTTAATTAATCACTGGACAAAAAAATTAGAAAAAAATTAGATGTCACAATAAGACTTCTGTATAACAGTTATCTCTATGCATATACGAAGGAAATCATCCTTCTTACGAATAAATAAGTCTGGAACACTCCTTGGAGAGATACTCGATCGGAAGAAACTCTTATACAACAAATATTTCAATTGTTCTTTCAATTCCGTAAGTTCTATTGGATCCATGCGGTAAGGAGGAATAGAGATAGGTTGCCAATCTAGGAAAAGGTCAATACTGAAGTCTGTTTCCCTTTCAGGATGAACACCGGGTAAATCATCGAGAAATACTTTCGAAAATCATTAATAACAGGGAACGACTCAAGAGTAGGGGTTTCAGAATCCGTATCCCTAATCCGAACAAGATGGTATATGCAACCCTTAGCAATAATCTTTCTAGCTTTAAGACAAGAAACAAACTGACCCATAGGCATAGAACTTTCCCCTTTCCACTCTTGGATGGGTTCATTTGGAAACTGAAACTTAACTACTCGAGTTCTACAATCAATAGGAGCATAACAGGAATGGAGACAATCCATACAAAGAATAACATCAAAATCTAACATATCATGCTCTATAAGATCAACATGAGTGAATTTATGGGATAAGGAGACAGGAGAATTTCTATAGATTCTCTTAGCCACAATAGACTCACCAAAAGGATTAGAGATAGAAAAAGAATCTAAAAACACATTCGGAGAAATATCAAGCCTCTTTGCCACATATAGCGTTACAAAAGACAAGGCAGCACCGGGATCAAGCATAGCATAAACATCAAGATGAAAGACTTTCAACATACCGGTAACTACATTGGGAGAATCCTCTTGCTCATGATGAGTTTGAATTGCGTAAAATCTGTTTTACTTCTGACTACCACTAGAACCCGTTGAAGGGTAAGGTTGAGCCCATCGACGATCATCTCCTTCATTCTTAGCAACTGAGGGACAATCCATTATCTTATGATCCGTCTTGCCACAACCAAAATATGCATTGGAACCTGCTAGACATATACCCTCATGCTTTCTTCCACATCTAGCACAAGTAAACAATGAAGATCCACCACAGTATCCTTCTTGAGGCTTATAGTTAGACACCCTATCTTTGTTGAATTTAGGAGCCGGAACATTGGAGGGACTTTGATCGGAAAATATTTATCAGAACTTAGAATGACCTTCTCCATCAAACCTCGAATGTGAAAAGTTACCATCACCAGTCTTTGCCATTTTTTCCTTCCTAAACCTTTCATTAAGATTTGCCTCTTCAATTTGTTTATCATGAACCATTAGGCGAGAAATTTCCATATTATTGATGATCATGGCGGTAAGACATTCTTTAACCACCATCTCGGACACTCCCGAAACAAACTTGCTCATCCTTAGCCTTGGATCGACAACCATAGTTAGAGAATATCTAGACAATTGCATGAACTTAACACATACTCCTTCACACTCATATTTCCTTGATGAAGGTTGATGAATTCTAGTACCTTTGCCTCCCTCGTTTCAAGGGGAAATAACCTTTCAAGGAAAGCAACCTTAAACTTTTCTCAATCAAGAGGACCCGCATCAACCACCCTCTCTTCCTTCAATTGGTTGAACAAAACTTGAGCAACACCTTTAAATTGATAGGCACCCAACTCCACCTTTTCCACCGGCGTCACTCTTATGATCATCAACACCTTATACACCTAATCAATGAACTCTTAAGGATCTTTCTCAACTTTTGAACCATGAAACTCCAGAGGATTCATTCTTGTAAAGTCCCTCACTTTAGTTGTCGTCGTACCCACATTTGGGTTCACGAGGACCACAGCCTCCCTATTGGCATGAGTCATCATGGCTTGAGCCAACACTTAAAAAGCAGCCCTATACTTCGCATTAGTCACTTGTTCGGCCAAAGGGTTGGCCGGAACTTGAAGAGCTTCTAAAGGAGCTTGAGAAGCTTCTCGTTCCACATTCTCATTCTCATTCCTCTTAACGTATGTTCTTCGAGGGGCCATATCCTAAAAAGCATCGGATAAGGATTAAGAGAGAGACCTATATAATTACACTCTATCACAAAACTTTAGAGGAATGAAAGAAGTGGAATTTTCTAAACATATTATAGCGTTCTATTCATAAATGTGGCACGTTTCACACTTATGAACAAGACTCTACTTGATGTGGCTTAGAGACTTCTTATGACCTTTCAAAACTTTATGCTGAATACCAAATTTGTCACGACCCAAAGTGTATCCTAGGATTAACATGGCGTATAGGACCTCGAGAAGCCCTACACAAGATACTTAGCATACATCATACAAGATAATAGAATTCCAAGAATGTAAAAGACAGTCTTATATCATACAGAGTTTGACAACAACGGAAGTCTAACATAAGTATGAAATCCATCTAATACATCATAAGGAAAGTGATTGAGACTTAACTCATACATCACATACAAGTCTGAAATGAAAATTACATAAAGCAATAAAAGAGTCTCGGTCCTCGAAACATGAGGACTCACAAATCTACAAAAGCTCTAAAGGATCAACTAGCCACAAGTGTGCGGAATAGGAGCGTCAGACCCTACATTAGTGAAACAATGTAGGCACAAGTATGCATTAGTACATGGAATGTAATAAGTATGATTGCAATACATAAGGGTTATGAAATCAGCTTAAAGGGACTTTACATGACATGCAATAACCAAGATAAATTATAAAAATAACATGTTAGAAAACATAATCATAATCATGGTTAATGCAAGCTAAACATCTTTAAAACACACTTGAGATACTTTTAGAAAGTAACCTTAGTTCAGTATTGTGGGAGGTTTTCCATTAACCAACAGACCATGTGAGCAATAACATAGAATCTGGTGTCTATCCCACACTGAAAAGATATGTCTTTACTTGCCAAGGTAAGAACCATAAACTTGAGCTAAAGTGGATCCACTAACTAATGTCTATCTAAGACAAACCTATAGTGGCACATAGTTATGGGACATGGGTAATCACCGCTAGTCCTTTCAGTGTTAAGCATAAATCCCACGGAATAGTCATTAATCATATTCATCTTATTATCCATGGAAAGGCACAATTAAGTAGTCAATCCAAGCTAGAGTTCATTTAGAATAGCTCCTAAATCATGATTCATATTTAGTTGAGAAAACCTTTCAATCCTACGAATCCTTCATGTGAGAATAACCAATCACAACAACAACAGCAATGTTTTATTCTCAAAGCAACCTCAAATCATTCATATAAATTCCATAAAAAGGAACATGTATATCTTCATATATTCATAATTCATAGTTCATAAACTTAATCATATGCTCATAGTCTAAAATCCATGGGGCAAGCATGGGTTCATACATATTTAATTATAATCATGGTTAATGCAAGCTAAACATCTTTAAAACACACTTGAGATACTTTTAGAAAGTAACCTTAGTTCAGTATTGTGGGAGGTTTTCCATTAACCAACAGACCATGTGAGCAATAACATAGAATCTGGTGTCTATCCCACACTGAAAAGATATGTCTTTACTTGCCAAGGTAAGAACCATAAACTTGAGCTAAAGTGGATCCACTAACTAATGTCTATCTAAGACAAACCTATAGTGGCACATAGTTATGGGACATGGGTAATCACCGCTAGTCCTTTCAGTGCTAAGCATAAATCCCACGGAATAGTCATTAATCATATTCATCTTATTATCCATGGAAAGGCACAATTAAGTAGTCAATCCAAGCTAGAGTTCATTTAGAATAGCTCCTAAATCATGATTCATATTTAGTTGAGAAAACCTTTCAATCCTACGAATCCTTCATGTGAGAATAACCAATCACAACAACAACAGCAATGTTTTATTCTCAAAGCAACCTCAAATCATTCATATCAATTCCATAAAAAGGAACATGTATATCTTCATATATTCATAATTCATAGTTCATAAACTTAATCATATGCTCATAGTCTAAAATCCATGGGGCAAGCATGGGTTCATACATATTTAACTCCAAAACATGTAATTTCTTCAATTCATGCATAAATAGAAAGAAAACAATCAATTTGATCAAGATTTAAAAGAACCCATGAACATTGAATAAAACTCTAACTTTTTTTGGGTAATCTAACTTATAAAATTGGAGAATTTAAGAACCCTATGAAGGAAAGGACTTCATAGGTGAATACTAATATACTTGATGTTAAAACCCAAGAAAGATCGTGAATTGGAGACTTGAAAGGAACCCTAGATCTTCTTTTTCTTCCTTAGTCTTGAGAGAATTTGAGAGGGAGACTTTGGTGAGTTTTAGGGAATTTATGAGAATGAGTTGAAAGTTGTTGATTTGGGGGTTTAAAAGGATTATATAGCGCTTAGGGTAGAAGGTAAAATGACATAGTATTGGGTCAAAATAATCAAGAAAAGACCCAAAAGCTCCTTTTAAAATAATTGTCGGGCCGCCATCTACGGTTCGATCTACGGTCTGTAGGTTCTTCTACAGTCCATAGGTCTTTCTACGGACCTTACTAGTCGACCGTAGATGGGTTACTGGGGCTTCAAATGTTAATCATTTTTTTACGGAACCCTATGTATGGCTCGTAGGTTTTCCTAATGACCGTACATACCAACCGTAGAACCCAACTTTGACCCTCAATATTTCTCTAAGTCTGGGACTCACCTACGAAACCTATCTACGACTCGTACGAAGGTTGACAGATCATCCTGGTGAACCGTAAAAAGGGTATAGGGACTTGATTCATAAATTTTGCTTTCCCGAGTTCCTACGGTTGCCATTTACAGCAAGTAGAAGCATCTACGGTCCGTAGATGGACCCGTAGAAATAGACACCAGCCTAAAAACTACATTTTTGTTCTTTTCCAAATATGAGGTGTTACAATATCTCCCCTTTGGGAATATTCATCCTTGAACGGAACTCAAGAAATCATAAGGATGGTAGGAAGAAGATCAAACATCCCAACATGAATACAATCACATAAATCACATATCCAAGGAGTAAAAATTGAAAACATCATTTCATAAGGCCTATATGCAACTAATACACAAATGCAGATAAACATGGAGAAATCAATCAAGGTAACTCATTTTCTCAAAAGCAAGTTTTCATGAGCATGCATGCATGAGGAAACGTGGGAATAACTGAGACAAATGAAATCAAAAGAGTGAACCATGAGGAACTAAATAACTCAAGCTAGAGTAGGGACAGAGGGAAAGATATGAGGGTATTGATACATCATATTGGCCTCGGCCTCCAAAGTTGCACCCTCAACTAACTGATTCCTCCAAAGAACCTTCATGGAAGCAACTTCTTTCTTTCTCAACTTTCAGACTTATCGGTCTAAAATCTCAATCGGGACCTCTTTATAAGAAAGACTCTCGTTTATACCAAGACTCTCTAATGGTTCTATGGATGTTCAACAAGGAAACATGGAAAACTGGATGCACCGATGCTAAGTCATTAGGCAAATCAAGTTCATAAGCAACTTTACCAATACGCCTCAAAATCTGATATGACCCCACATAATAGGGACTAAGCTTCACTTTCTTTCCAAATCTCATTACACCCTTCATGGGTGAAATTTTTAAATAGACCCAATCATTTACATCAAATTCAAGATCTCTTCATCTAACATTGGCATAGGACTTTTATCGACTTTGAGCCGTTCTCAACCATTTCCTAATAAGCCGAACATTATCCATAGCCTCATGTACCAACTCGATACCTATCAAAGCAACCTCCCAAACTTCAAAACCAACCTACATGAGACCTACACCTCCTACCGTAAAGAGCCTCAAATGGAGTCATACCAATGCTTAAATGATAGCTATTATGATACACAAACTCAATCAAAGGCAAATGATCATCCCAGTTACCCTTGAAGTCGATCACACAAGCTCTCAACATATCTTCCAAATGTTGGATAGTACACTCCGCTTTCCCATCAGTTTGAGGATGAAAGGTCATACTAAGCTTATTATGAGTGCCAAGCCTTTTTGGAAAGATTTCCAAAACTGAGAAGTGAATTGGGTACCACTATCGGAGATAATGGATAGGGGCACTCCATGCAACCTAACCCTCTCCTTCAAATACAACTTAGCATAGTTCTCCGTTGAATAAGAAACCTTGACGGGGATGAAATGAGCTGATTTCGTCATAAGGTCTAATATAACTCAAATCGAGTCATGTTGCCGCCGGGTGCGGGGTAAACCAACAATAAAGTCCATATTCAAATCTTTCCACTTTCAAGTAGGAATACTAATATCTTGGGACAAACCTCCCAACTTTTGATGCTCGACATTCACTTGTTGACAATTAAGACACTTAGCCATAAATTCTGCAATATCCTTTTTCATCTCATTCCACCAATAGACCTCCCGCAAATCGTGGTACATCTTGGTGGCTCCCGGGTGAATGGAATATTGAGAACTATAGGCTTCTAATAAGAATTGCTCTCTCAAGTCATCTACATTGGGAACACACAAACGACTTTGATATCCAAGAACTCCATCTCCCCCTTGGGAGAAAGCCTTAACGGACTTCTTAAGTACTGTTTCCTTCAACTCAATAGAATTGGATCAAGACCTTGCTATGATTTTACATCCGACACAACAGAATCCATTATGAATCATAACACCACCTTTGGTGGAGTAGACCAACTGAACACCTGATCGGGCCAATCTATGAACATCACGAACCAACTCATTCTTATCTTCCTCAACATGAGTAACACTACCCATTAATAGCCTATTAAGAGCATCTGCCACTATGTTTTCTTTGTCGGGGTGATAGATAACCCTCATGTCGTAATATTTTAGTAACTCAAGCCACCTCCTTTGGGAAAGATTTTAGATCATTTTGCTTCAGCACATATTGCGAGCTCTTATGGTCAGTGAAGACATCAAGATAAACACCATATAATTAATGCCTCCAAATCTTTAAGACAAACACAACTGTCACTAGTTCAAAATCATGGGTAGGATAGTTCTTTTCATTAATCTTAAGTTGTCGTGAAGCATAGGCAATAACCTTCCCATTTTTCATAAGGACACACCCTAGTCTGATCTTTGAAGTGTCACAAAAGATAACAAACCCATCTGATCCTTCTGGTAAAGTCAACACCGTAGCGGAGACAATGTGACCAAGAAAAGCCACAGATCTTAACCAAAACTCGCATTTACTAAACTTTGCTATGAGTTGTTAGTCCTTGAGGACTTGCAACACAATCCTCAAATGATCGGTAATCTCATCTTAACTCCTTAAATAAATCAAGATATCATCAATAAACACGATCATGAATATATCAAGGTATTGTCTGAACACCCTATTCATAAAATCCATAAATGCGGCCGGAGCATTAGTCAACCCGAATGACATTACCAAAAACTTATAGTGACCATACCAAGTCCGAAAAGCCATCTTCTCAAGTCAACCTCATTCACCCTCAATTGGTGATAATCCGACCGAAGGTCAATCTTAGAGAAGTAACTTGCTCTTTAAAATTGATCGAATAAATCACCAATCATCGAAAAAGGGTACTTGTTCTTAATAGTGAATTTGTTCAACTAACGATAATCAATGCACATATGAAGGGAACCATCCTTCTTACGAACAAATAAGACTGGAGCACCCCATGGAGAGATACTTGGTTGGATGAAACCCTTTATCCAACAAATCTTTCAATTTCTCTTTCAGTTCCTTAAGTTCTGCCGGATCCATACGGTAAAGAGGAATAGAGATAGGTTGTGTATCTAGGAGAAGGTCAATACCGAAGTCTATTTCCCTTTCAGAAGGAACACCGGGTAAATCATTGGGAAACTTATTAGCAATAGGGACTGACTCAAGAGTATGGGTTCAGAATATGTATCCCTAACCCGAACAAGATGGTATATGTAATCCTTAGCAATGAACTTTCTAGCTTTAAGATAAGAAACAAACTGAACCATAGGCATAGAATTTCCCCCATTCTACTCTAGGATGGGTTCACTTGGAAACTAAAACTTGACTACTTGGGTCTACAATCAATAGAAGCATATCAGGAATAAAGTCAATCCATATCAAGAATAACATCAAAATCTAACATATCAAGCTCTAAAAGATCAACATGAATGACTCTATGGGATAAGGAGACAGGACAATTTCTATAGATTCTCTTATCCACAATAGACTCACCAATAGGAGTAGAGAAAGAAAAAAAAATCTAACAACACATCCGGAGAAATATCAAGCCTCATTGCCATATATGACGTCACAAAGACAAGGTAACACTGGGATCAAGCAAATCATAAGCATCAATATGAAAGACTTTCAACATATCGGTAACTACGTCAGGAGAACCCTCTAGCTCATGAAGAATTTGAAGTGCATAAAATTTGTTTTGCTTCTAACTTCAACTAGAACCTGTTGAAGGGTAAGGTTGAGCCCTTCGACGATTATTTCCTTCATTCTTAGCAACTGAGGGACAATTTCTTATCTTATGATCCAACTTACCACAACCAAAACATGCATTGGAACCGGTTAGACGTTTACCCTCATGTATTCTTCCACATCTAGCAAAAGTAGACAATGAAGATCCACCACCATTTCCTCCTTGAGGCTTAGGGTAAGACACTCTATCTTTGTTGAATTTATGAACCGGAGCATTGGAGGAACCTTGACCGAAAAACCTTTGTCGGAACTTAGAAAGGCCATGTCCATTAGACCTCAAATGTGAAAAGTCACCATCACCGGTCTTTGCCCTATTTGCCTCCCTAGACCTTTCTTTAAGCTTCTCCTCTTCAATTTGTTGAGCATGAACCACTAGGTGAGAAATGTCCATATCATTGATGAGCATGGCAGTACGACATTCTTTAACCACCATCTCGGATACTCCCAAAACAAACTTGCTCATCCTTGCCCTAGGATCGGCAACCATAGCTAAAGCATATCTAGACAATTGCAAGAACTTCAAGGGATACTCCTTCACACTAATATTTCCTTGATGAAGATTGATGAATTCTAGTACCTTTGCCTCCCTTATCTGAAGTAGAAAGAACCTATCAAGGAAAGTAACCTTAAACTTTTCCTAATCAAGACGAACCACATCTTTTTTTCCTTCCATTGGTTGAACCAAACTTGAGCAACACCCTAAAGTCCATAAGCGACCAATTCCACCTTTTCTATCGTTGTCACTCCCATGATCATCAACACCTTATACACCTCAGCAATGAACTCTTGAGGATCTTCCTCAACTTTGGAACCATGAAACTCCGGAGGATTCATTTTATTGAAGTCCCTCACTCTAGTTATCGTCATACCCACATTTTGGTTCACGGGGACCACAGCCACCCTATTGGCTTAAGCCAACACTTGTAAAGCAGCCCTAAACTCTGCATCAGTCACTTCTTCGGCCAAAGGTTCAGCCAAAAATTGAGGAGCTTCTCATTCTACATTCTCATTCACATTCCTCCTAAATTATGCTCTTCGAGGGGCCATACCCTGAAAAGCATCGGACAGTGATTAGGATAAAGACCTATAGAGTTACACTCTATCGCGCGACTTTAGAGTAATGAAAGAAGTTGAATTTTCCAAACATCTTATAACCTCCTATTCATAAATGTGGCGTGCTTCACACTTATGAACTAGACTGTACTCGACGTGGCTTAGAGACTTCCTAGGACCTTTTAAAACCTTGTACTCTGAATATCAAATTTACCACGACCCATAGTATATCCTAGTTTCATATTAACTTTGATTTTTCATAATAAATTTGCTGGTTACATGATTGTATATGAAATTGATATGTGTGCACACCCTACATCTACCTTGTGTAGAAAATAAATAAATAAAATTAAAAACATACATATACTTTAACATAAACACATCATTTAGATATACATTTCAAATCCAAAGAGAATAAAACCTCTCTTATAAAAATTATCTTTTTCAGTTTTTCTCCCAACAATCAACCATCATAACAATTCACATAATCTTCCTTCCTATATATAGAAAAGAATATAAAAATTAGTCAATGGTATCTACGATAAAAGAAATTATAATCAGTCCTAAGTTCATATTCAAGCTCAAATTCTCTATCCAAGTAAGTAGAATATCTACTTATCGGATAAAATAACTCTTCAATTGTGTCTCCTAACATAACATCTTGCATTTGACAATAAATTTCACTCAAATGGTGCCTCATATTCGTCAGCTCCGTGCAAATCTCGTGGATTTGATCCATGCTGGTATTACAAGGTGCCACAATTTTTGTAGTTAATTAATCCCTGGACAAAACATGAGAAAAAACATTAGATGTGACTATAAGACTTCTCTCTGTATGACAATAAATAACAATAGATAATGCAATTATAGAGAAATTTGATTGTGTATATATACACAGAGTAAATTTTCACAGATAATTAAGCACTAATTAAACAAACTTCAGTTAGATGATGCTCAAAATGTGATGAAATAAAATGTTAAAGCCTTCGGTATTTATAGAGAATTTGATTTTTCTTAATAAATTTGATGGTTACATGACTGTATATGAAATTGATATGTGTGCACATCTTACATCTACCTTGTAAAGTCAATAAATAATAAATAAATTAAAAAAGAAACAGAAAACATACATATATTTTAAAACAAACATATCATTTAGATATAGAATTTGAAATCCAAAGAGAATAAAATTTCTCTTATAAAAATCATCTTTTTCATTTTTCTCCAAACAATCAACCATCATAACATTTCACAGAATCTTCCTTCATATATATAGAAATGAAATAAAAATTAATCAATGGTATCAACGATAAAAGAAGTTATAATCAGCCCTACGTTCGTTATCAAGCTCAAATTCTCCATCTATGTAAGTAGAATATCTACTTATCATATAAAAAAAACTCTTAAATTGTGCCTCCTAACATAACATCTCGCATTTGACAATCAATTTCACTCAAATGGTGCCTCACATTCGTCAACTCCGTGCAAATCTCGTGGATTTGATCCCTGTTATTATTACTAGGTGCCACAATTTTTGTAGTTAATTAATCACTGGACAAAAAAAATTAGTTTTCACAATAAGACTTCTCTATAACAGTCATCTCTATGACAATAAATAACAATAGAGGATGCAATTATAGAGAGATTGGACTGTGTATATATACACAATAGATGAGTCAATTTTCGCAGATAATTAAGCAGTAAGTAAATTAAATTCGGTGAGATGATGTTCAAAACGTGATGAAATAAAATGTTAAAGCCTTCGATTTTTATAGAGAATTTGTGGTCCTAGTTTCATAAAAACTTTGATTTTTCATAATAAATTTGAATTTTCAAAATACGAAAGAAATAGAGGATCATAATTAGTTGTCAGTTTTTGTTGGTTTAATATATCTATGGCCCCTCAAACTTATCAACGAAATTCATTTAGACACTTAAAGTATAATTTTTTTCAATTGAGCAATCGAACATATAAAACATCTCTATTAGATACTTTAGATCAAATTTTGATTTTTTTCACGTGTTATCAAACATCTATTACCTAGATAAATTAACCAATTAAATACTTAATCTTATTTAGTTATACAAATTAGCTAATCTCAATAAGCCGTAAAACCTCATGTGTGTTCCAATTGAATTTTAATAACAATTATTTAAGCCTTTTATTTTGAATATAAAAAAAATAATACGTGACTAATTTTCCTTTAGTGATATATACTCTCTTTAAAATTAAATTTTGTGAAGAAACTTTTATTTATTCAAAAACCATTACTAGTAATGTCTCATCAATTCCTATCAAATCAGTAAGAGTGAATTAGTTAAATACTCCATTTGTCCTTAATTACTTGTTCACTTTTGAATTGACACACCTATTAAGAAAACAATAATTGACATACTGAGCTTACCATTTTACTCCTATTAATTATGAAGTGGATGAATTAATACATTTTTCAAAGTAATTAATTGAGGGTATAATAGGTAAAAAAATATTGTCCTTTCTTGATTTGTCAAAATAGACAATTAATTAGGGACAACTAAAAAAAAAAAAACAAGTAATTATATGAAATGGACAAGTACGTCTAAAAGAGTGGTCAACAAAAAATAAAATAAAGAGATAGATACAATACTATAAATCATAAGAAATGTTAATGTTATCTTATCGAACATAAAGGGAGACGTGGACTTTTGAAATTATCCCTATTTATGATCATATATTAAGTGAAGCCATTTCAAGTTAATATTAATAAAACAAACACATGAAAACCACCAATTTAGATATTGTCACATTTTATGCACCAATTAATTATATGACAAATTTTATCTATTAATTATTCCTGTCATTAACTTTGCATGGAACAAACATATAATATAAATTGTGTCTTCGATTATGATGTCATAAATCTACATACTTAGATATAAAAGAAATAAACAAAAATTTAAGAGAAATTATTGTTTCTTTGGAAAAGAACTTTATTATGTACTAGTTATCATCATTCCACAAATATTTGCGGTTTGGAGAAATGTAGCTACCTAAGGTAAGTTCGGTATGAAGGAAAATATTTTATAAAAAACTTAGTGAGTTTGTTATTTATTTTTTTGAATTTAGTTTGTAAGCAAATATTCTTTTTAGTATCAAATTTTAAACATATATTCAACTAGGAGTACATCTATAGGTAGCTAGGGAGATACAATATTCTATCTATCTATTTATACTACCATAAAAGACAGAACTGCCTAACTTGAATGTTAAATTATTATAATACCCCTATTTAAAACACTCATTTATATCTATTTGTAATAGCATATGTTATCTTCAAAGGTTGTGACTTTACCGATGAGTTGTGACTTTTTTGAAGGTTTGTGACTTTTCTGATTAGTTGTGACTTTTCCAAAGGATTGTGACTTATCTGATGAATTGTGACTTTTCCAAAAGATGTGAGTTTTCCGATAAGTGACTTTTACAAAGGTGTGACTTTTCAATTGGGTTGAACTTTTCAAAAGAGTTGTGACTTTTCCAAAGGATTGTCACTTTTTTAAAGGGTCGTGGCTTTTCAATAAGGCCAATAAGCACATGTTCATACTACACTTTGTTGGCTATAAATAGAGGGATTTCCTATCATTTTTTCAACCACAAAATTTTCTAATCTTCTACTCTTGTTCTTACACTTTAAAAAATTTCGTGTGATTTAGTATAGTTGAGTGAGTTTGAAGATCAGCTGAATTGAAGGTACAACTATTTTGATGAAGTAAATCATTTTATCCTAAGAGGATATATTTCAGAACCTCGAGTACTTGAGGAAATATTATTTTTGTGACATAATAATCAATTTTTCTTTTTATGCTTAATATATACAGTAGTATATAATGTTCAAATATATGAAGCTACCGTGAAGGTCTAAATTTATTTGTTTTTCTTAACAATTTTTGTTGTCATGCAAATATCTGCTTTTGAATATCTTTTTTCAAAAATTATTGAACTTCTCATGAGTCAGAGAATTTGTACGAGTTGTTTTGTTTATTCTCAAGCCATAAGAATGACTTTACTTACAATGGTATTTATGTGATTGAGATTTTCAGGAAATTTGTTTCAAAATAGTTACTACTTACTACTATATAAACATTTCCCTTTCGTTTTACTTATTAACTTTTTAAAAAATATATATTTATGTATTTTAGTCGAAGGAAAATTCATATGATTTATAATGACGCTGGGTTGATGGGTGTACTAGTTTAATTCTTATTTTTTATTTCATTTCTAATTTTTATGAGATGGATATTTTTATTATATGCAAATCTTTTTATGTAGATATATATTTGGGTAGGTATTTTTATTTAAATTAAAGTATTATATATATCATGAAAGTATCATCAAGTTAACAAGATCTTCTAACTTCAAAATATATTTATTTTTTTTAAATGTTCTAATTTCTTCTTCTTTTTTATTTGTTTAAAAGAACTCAGACGGAATAAACGTGCAACGCACGAGAAGCTTTAAAGTGCAAAGTTGGATTATAATTATGCCCCTACACTAAATTTAAATCTAATTAACTATTTAAATAAACAGTAAAATAAATTAGAAGTCATATTTATTTAAGTAAATGCAGAATTAATAAGAAATTTAGCTATTGCACTTTAATTCTTTAGTTATGACATTATAAATTCTCTTAGTTATCACTTATTATTGCAAGTATTATTCACATCCTTTTACATCCTTTAGTTATAGTATTATGAATTTCGCTAGTTATTACATTAATTATTTCTATCTTTCATCTTTTCTTATATTAACTTTTTGCCCAATAACTTTTTACATTCTTATACTACCCCTATATACCTGATAGCAAAATGTTGTTATTGACCCTTGAACGATTCTGGTTGAATAAGTTAAAAATTATTTACAAGGATAAGAACACGTGTTCGAGAATTAGTATATATAAAAGATAAATGAATAATATAAAAGAACTTTACAAGAATATAAATTGGTCCTTAATATAAACCTTTAATTCTATGCAATCATAATTGCATCTATCACTTTATTTTTGTGAAATAATGAGTTTAGTTATTTAAATGTCTGCGCTTAAATTAAAATTACAAACTCATTTTATTTTATCTCAAGTTCACTCTCTCTTTTGGTTGGTTATGTCTAGTATAAATGCCCAATCTTACTTTAACGTAACCTAAAAGTCTTGCTCTTTGTAGTGTTTCTCCACAACTCGAGTGTTAGATTGACAACACCATATATAGATCTTTGTATATTTCCTACTAATATTTTTGTGCTAGTGACAACACCATATTTAGATCTTTCTTTTTTATTTCTCGATAAATCTCCATTAATCTTCATATTAAAGATATAGTCTCAGTTGTATATAAAGATTTAGTAACCATAAATCTAAACCGATTCTTTACCACTCTTGTAGTGTCTCTTAACCTATGTTCTATTGATCTTTTTAGAATTTTATCGTATGACTTATAATGTTAAATAGTTTGGACAAATTTGAATATCTTCTTTATTTTCGTAAATTAAAATTGAAATACTTTTTAGCCACTTATCGAGCCTCTTACAACACTCTAGTTAAATTTAATATCTTAGCAATAATATAATAAATAAAAGATATTTATATGTAAATATAAGCTAATTATAAGATGATATAACGCTATTGAAGCTCGTCGCTCTATATCTCTAACAAGTAGAAGTAAGATGTAGTAGACTCTACATTTCTCAAAATTCATTCGTGAAACTACACCTTTATTATTGTAAGTTTATAATTAAATTAGCGTGACTTAAATATTTTCTTCAAACATAGAATTTCCCAAAAGATTTATATGTAAGAAAAAAAAAATTAACATAACTGATAAAATTGTTATCATGCAATCGAGGTCACAAGTTCGAATTATCAAAATAACTTTTCCGACTCTTCTCGAACTCAAGAAATTTTAACTTAGTGCACTGAGCTGTCTTTTATTGGTCATCCCAGATCCCTCTATTAGATCCACTTTTTCCAAGATGATGAAATCCAGAAACTCAATCACAAAATTAATATTCCAAAAATTCAAGAATATCAGTAATCCCAAAAAAAAAAACCTTTTTCATTATCATCAATTCCAACAGAGAAAGTGGATTGTTTGTGTTGGAAAACTATATGCACAACGGAAACATATTAGGACTTTACTATTTACATGAATAATAGATAACCAATAGCGTTTATGCTATAACACATAATCATGCTAGAACACATAAGCTTGCTGAAATTTAATTCGATAAATACCTTTTGAAACGTGAGCGGATACCTTTAAGCGAATCCACCAATTAGACAGACCTTCAAGCGAATCCACAAGATAGACAACAGCTATGGTCTTCTACAGTGGTCCCAAGTTCACATCCTAACTCTCTCAATACTTAGGTGGGCAAGTATGAATAGAAAACCTTCTTCTTTTCTAGATTGGAAGAAACCCTACTTATAGAGATTTCTTCCCACTCCAAAGAGGAGAAGAAAAAGTCGCGCCCCTTTTTCTTGAGCCAGAAAAATAAACGTTTGTTTCTCCTTTTTATCTAGAAAATAGGATTCTGAGTTCTAGTTAAATATGGACAATGTAGGGGCCACAAAATTAATTACTGAGGCTTCCTATTATAAAAATAATTCCAAATAATTAATCTGAATTATTCTTACCATAATAAATTACAAATCATTCCACTAGAAATTTGTAATTGCACTACTCTATTTATATTTCATAATTCCCCATTAAACACTTATGTAATTCCCCATGTTAAGATTACAGATACTAATCAATAAATTAAATTACTGACGAATTTAATTCAATGATTAATTTCCTTTAGAGCACTACTTAACTTATTTCATGTGTCGGATTCATAAATCCACTTGCAAAGTTTGACACGATGAAAACTTATAAGTTTCTCAAAAAGGCATATCAATCAATCTGTATAACGAGACATGGATTCCATTAACTAACTTATTATTTCACCAATATATATTATTATCATCCAATCTACCAGGCATATTGACCCATTTCAGAATCTCACATTTTAATAAATCAAAACGATAATTAATATATACAGATCATAATAGTTATATCAGGATGGAGAATATAAGTACATTTAATAGTTTAGAAAATATGTTTTTGTCAGTCAGTATAAAACAACTATCTCTACTCGGTCCCGTTCAATACATACAAAATGTACTAGCACGAGAAGTTGGAACTATACCGTTCCCATAATCAGGATAAATTACATATAATCCTATGCTACAATCGTACCGATGACATGTCCAATTTCCATCCTAGATTGTGAACAAAAAACTTTATACTTAAAAACCGATAATTTAATCCTCTGTGTATAAGCTAAAACTTTACACACTAAATCATCAACTATATAAGTAAACAGACACCATAAACGAATATATGATCTATTAAAACTGAATAAATATTTATTCTATAATAAATATTATATATTAACATATGGTTAATAGTATATATCCCAACAATCTCCCACTTAGACTTTTAACCATCACAATTGTTATAATGTACTATATCTAAATGCATGGTTAATAGTATATAACCTAACAATCTCACACTTAGATATTTAATCTTGAAAATTATTAGAATACTATGTCTAAACACATGATTAATAGTATATACCCTAACAATCTCCCACTTAGACTCTTAACTATGCATTTACAACTTTCACAAGCATTCCTTTATTTCTTATCAAAAGAAATTTACCAAGTTATTTTCTTGTCTACTAGTGCTTCTTCGTAACAAATCGATTTTGTACTAGATCTTGAGAGAGCTTCTCACTAAACCTTCCAAGAGTGTACTTCTTTTCAGGAAATCTATCATAAAAGTTCTCTCAAGCATACAAAACAAATCAATCTTCGCTATGATTCTCCCACTACGACTAAGTACTACTACATAATCACACTTTCATGATCTTGAGTCTTAATATTTTCTTCAAAATCTTTCGATATTGAAATATTAACAACTTTTCATGTAGTGTTCTTTAATTTGCTCAACATCACTTCCACTACTTGAGATAGTAGTTTTCTTATGTCTAGTAACATTTCTCCCACTACTTAAATGCAATGGAACATCATTTCTGACATACCGATTAGTTATTTTTGAGCGTCTGAATTTACAATTGACTTATTTGTTATTTCTTTGTTCAATTCCTGTAAAACTAGTCTACTTCTAGGAACATGGTTTACTAAATGATCTTTTTCTAGAAATCAGACAGTTGTGTTAACAATTGCCTTATTTTCTTTAGGATACTATAATAAACCTTCTTTCATTCTTTAGGATATCCAATTAACACACACATTCCGTTCTTAATTTTAATTTTCTTAATCTCCCACTCAGCACATGTGCTGGACAATCCTATAACTGAACATGTCACAGATTAGACTTACGTCAAATCCAACTAGTTCTATAGTTGTTCAAGGTATTGATTTGAAAGAAATTGAATTCAGAATGTGATATATAGTTATTAGAACCTATCCCAAAAGAAATAAAATAATTAATAATAAGTCAATAATTAATCTTATCATTTTCATAAGAGTCTACTTTTTTTCTCTTCTACACCAATCTATTATAGAGTGTCTGGTGTAGACAATTGAAATGCAATTATTCTATAAGATAAATGACTCATGAGCTCTGCAGAGAGGTTTATGTCACTACAATCAGATTGCAGTGACTTTATATATTTTTCATGATGTTGTTTTCATGTGTCTTAAATATCTTAAGTTTATCAGACATTTAGACTTACAAAACATTAAAAAAAAAATCATATCATGAGTAACCTTCTTGAAAACTCAGAATACTCAAATTCACCTCTTGCCCAAATGCTCATTTATTACACAAATCAGAATAGATTAATTATAACTTATCACTACCTCTATTTCCTTTTTAAGAGGAAAGGGTTGTTAGTCACTTTTTCTTCTAACAAGACTCACATGTTGGTAGTGACTTCACTTTCAATGAACCGTTATGTCCATCCATTAACCAACCTCGAAATTCTATTCAGAATAAATGACTTAGACACTAATGTACAGATAAGTTTCACTCAATTTAAAAGATATTTTCCCTTATGAGAAAGATTAATATAATTCAATTCGTGAGAGATAATACAAATAAAAGAATCACGCATCAATATACCACAAGAAATAAAATATTCATCAAACTCAATGATAGGAGAGTTACAAACAAATATATTAAATACGCATCTCTTATCTAGTTACAAACAAATGCATTCTTTGAATTAATATCTTATCTTTATCAAAAGAAAAGCTTAAGTAGTACTAAGTGGGTGCGTAAAGTCTATTGAGAATATGAGATATAATACACTAAATAGATCATAATATTTCGAATAATCCTAAATAACAAAATTCAGGGCTCATTTATACATATATATCCATGCATCTCGAATAGTCAATCGATGGGATTGGAGAACTACACATGCAATACACATGTACAATGACCGATTATTCACTCCATAAACTTATACAGACCTAACTCAGATGGAGAGTCTACTGTTAGTTTAAGTCAAGTGAAAATCCTCTAGTTACATTGATTCAATCCTATATTACTCAGTTTAGGAGAGTTAATACAGATTATCAAAACTAGACAATTAAATACATAGTGACTTGTATCAATTTCATTCGATAGGGAGGAAGGTCTAAGCCAGCACATAAAACTAATACTTCACTACTATTTAATCAAATATGACCAAAAACTCATATAACGATCCAAAAAAAAATTAATTTCTTACTAGGTCGTTCTTATGAATCTACCAAGTTTCGGATCAATCAGAGTTCTTTTTTTTCGAATTCCAAAACTATGATCAATTTGGTTGAAAACGTTATATGGTCAAAATAGAATTTAAAATTTTTCCGTTCAAAAATTCTTATCGCATGACACATATCATCATTTGTGAAATAGATACACAAATCAAGAACAAAGAACAAAATTCTAAAAACTATTTACTTTATCTGAATACTATTTTCCAAAAATCAGCATGTTTATAAATGAATTGAATAAAAAAAATTCAAAACACACCTCATAGATATCCATGCATCTTGAACAATAAATTTTGATGAAAAAATGACTACTCATGCAACATACATATGTGGTGCCAGATATTCACTTCAACAAATTTAGAACAAAAGCTAACTCAGATGGAGAGTATATGTTAATTTAAGCCAAGTGAATATCATTATCCCTAGATCCATTGATTCAATCATATATTACTCAGATAGGGAGAGTCAATACAGATTATCAAAACTAGAGATCATATTAAATCTAGTGACTCGTATTAATTTCATCCGATATGGAGGAAGGTCTGAAGCTAACACATGAACTTAATACTTCACTAAAATTTAGTCATGAAGACCATAGAGAACAATGTCTATCACCACTATATCATAGTCAAGTAATTTTTCATTAAAATTAATTTTTAAAATACAAAGAAATATCTAAAACCATTATCTAAACGACCTCAAATTGCCAAATCACTTCATAACAATGAGTATTTTAAATTTGATCGTTTCTGATGAACCTACCGAATTTCAGATCAATCAGAGTTCAAAAATAATATTTATCTCCAAAGCTATGATCAAATTCAGATTCAAACGATTTGAGAAAAAAAAAATCAGATCTACATCCTTATCATATATCAAATTATGTTAACTCATCACGTGTTATCATATACCACATATAACATAAATAAAACCTATATAGAGGATTTCATTCATACTAAATCACATTTTAATTCCAAAGAACAACTTTTAAATCATTTCAATGACCTCAAAAAAATATAACCACATAGCAGTGAGTACTTTTATTACTAGGTCGTTACCAATGAACTTACCAAATTTCCAGTCAATTGAAGTCTATATAAAAAAATATTTCCAAAGCTATGACCAAATTCAAATTCAAATAATTTAAGTACTTTAGGAATTAAAACAATATGACCTACTTTCTTATCACATATCAATTCATATTAAATAACCATGTGTAATCAAATTAGAAATTTAACATAAACATAACTGACATAAAGAATGATCTTATCATATTCAAATAATATTTTAATCTGACAAACTACCTAAAACCCATTTAAACGATTTTAAATGAATCATCAAATTTATCATAAAAGTTCATGACCACCTAAACTATAACCAAATTTTAAAAATAACCGTTTTAGGCATAGTTAATGACTAAAATAACATGATTCAAATTTTCATTCTCTTTTAATAATTATCTCATGAGCACAAAACATACTTGTGTCCTGTCTTTCGGCTAAGACACACAACTAACTTCTTACAACATATTGTTCTCTCAATTAATACACTTGAGAATTCAAGATATTACGTTTCTTCTTTCAGATCAGTGAAAAACCTCTATTATCTCTTCTCATGAATTAATTAAATGTTACTAGTATCTAAAAGTAAGTCTTCATTCAAGTAAACAAACCTTTACTAGTATACATTTATGCAGGACAACTTATACATGATATATTGAGTATAACCCAATGACTAAAATAGACCATCTTTATAGATTCGATTTATTAATCATAATTCTCAATCCATGCACTGTAATCTCATACGTATAAATTGTTAAGAAATTCTAATAATTTCAAATAAATAAATCACTTTAATAGTAATTATTTATCAATTATAGAATTCTTCATACAATTCCATACTGTGAGCGTACAAAAGAAGACCAATGTCCATATAATTATAATCATCTTATTCAAAATTGTGATTAAAGAGAATCTTGAACCATGGCAAGTTACCGTGATGACCACGACCACAACTCTAAAATTTACATGTATTTTATCCCAAAGTAAACCAAAAAGGAATATATTACTTTGATAATACAAAACCTTACCTCCACAAAAAGAAAAAAAAGAACAAGTAGATTTTCTAATTGAAAAGTTAGAAGTTGTTGTTAGCCTGTCACCCATTTGATCACGTGACTCCAACTCTCAAGCAAAATTATTTTGACAAAGCATATCAAGATAAGAAATCTACACTTTGTAAAATAAAACATAATTTATACAAAAGAAACCTAGCCGCCACTATTAATAAATTTTCAATCTTTCAACAAAGAAACAACTTTGTAACGTGTGGAATAGCAAACAATAGTCGGCTGAACAAGAATCAGTGTTCTCACTCCTTATCACATAAAAGATTAAAATATTTCTGATTTAATTCTTCACACCAAATACCACTGTTTTCTTGAAAACTCAAAGATGATATCAAGACTAAAATCATATTTTAATCATGTTATCTATTTAGATGCAAGCATGGCTCTTAATGCCAATTGTTGGAAAACATATATGCACAGCGGAAGAATATCAGAATCTTAATTCTTACATGAATAATAGATAACCAATACCGTTTATGCTAGAACACATAATCATGATAAAACACATAAACTTGCTGAAATTTAATTCGATAAATACCTCTTGAAGCGTGAGCATACCTTTAAGCGAATCCACCAATTAGACAGACCTTCAAGCGAATCCACAAGATAGACAGCAGCTATGGTCTTCTACAGTGATCCCAAGTTCACATCCTAACTCTCTCAATACTTGGATGGGCAAGTATGAATAGAAAACCTTCTTCTTTTCTAGATTGGAAGAAACCCTACTTATAGATATTTCTTCCCACTCCAAAGAGGAGAAGAGCGCCACTTTTTCTTGAGCCAGAAAAATAAACGTTTTTTTCTCCTTTTTATCTAGAAAATAGAATTCTGAGTTCTAGTTAAATATGGACAATGTAGGGACCACAAAATTAATTACTGAGGCTTCCTATTATGGAAATAATTTCAAATAATTAATTTGAATTATTCTTACCATAATAAATTACAAATCATTCCACTAGAAATTTATAATTGCACTCCTCTATTTATATTTCGTAATTCCCCATTAAACACTTATGTAATTCCCCATGTTAAGATTACATATACTAATCAATAAATTAAATTACTGACGAATTTAATTCAATGATTAATTTCCTTTAGAGCACTACTTAACTTATTTCATGTGTCGGATTCATAAATCCACTTGCAAAGTTTGACACGATGAAAACTTATAAGTTTCTCAAAAAGGCATATCAATCAATCTCTATAACGAGACATGGATTCCATCAAATAACTTATTATTTCACCAATATATATTATTTTCATCCAATCTACCAGGCATATTGACCCATTTCAGAATCTCACATTTTAATAAATCAAAACGATAATTAACATATACAGATCATAATAGTTATATCAGGATTGAGAATATAAGTACATTTAATAGTTTAGAGAATATGTTTTTGTCAGTCAGTCTAAACCAACTATCTGTACTCGATCCCGTTCAATACATACAAAATGTACTAGCACGAGAAGTTGGAACTATACCGTTCTCATAATCAGGATAAATTACATATAATTTTGTGCTACAATCGTACCGATGGCATGTCCAATTTTCATTCTAGATTGTGAAAAAAAACTTTATACTTATAAGAACCGATGATTTAATCCTCTGTGTATAAGCTAAAATTCTACCCACTAAATCATCAACTATATAAGTAAACAGACACTATAAACGAATATATGATTTATTAAAACTGAATAAATATTGATTCTATAATAAATATTATATTTTAACATATGGTTAATAGTATATATCCCAACAGTTTGGTGATTGGGGCAGGTATAGTGGGTATCGCAATGGCTAAAGAGCTTACCATAAATCATGGTAGACAAGTTTTGATTTTGGATTATGTACCAATTTATGTGTCTGGTACAAGTTCTTGTAATAGTGAAGTCATTCATGCCAGCATCTATTATCCTCCTAATTCTCTCAAGGTTCTTTCTTATTTTCTTATTTCTAGGTTCTACTGTGAATCTTGTTGTTTTTAGGCATACCCCATTTAGGGGTAGCTTATTGGTTGACCTTTTTCCTTTTTAGGTGATAAAGATTCATAATTAAGTGTTATGGGAAGTATGGATTTTATTTTTAGGCATAATATGTAAATAGAAACTTAAACTCGAGCTCAACTAGCTAAATAATCATTCTAGACAACTCAACTCGTCTTCATTGTGTCAGTTGAACACTAGAACTTATAAAATTATAATCTAGATACCTCTGAAATTTATGTGTCAAGTTAGCATTGCGTGTCCCCAAGACACAGTGAGGATGATTTGAAGTGTTTAGTTACCTAAGCTTGTCTTCATTGTTCTAGTTGAACATTCCAACTTACTCAATGATCATCTAAACACCTCCATAATTTATGTGTCACGTTAGCACCATGTGTTCACGATACAGAGTAAGGACGAGTTGAAATGTTTAATAACCTCAGCTCATGTCTATTGTGTCAGTTGAACACTCCAACTTAGAAAATGATCAACTAGCTGAAAGTTTAGATTTTGACACTGCTAATTAATCTAGTTGAGTGTCTAACTGACTGGTTATGCTCCTCCTCTTTTTAACATCTATAACTGGAATAAAATAGGATGCAACATGGAGAAACTAGCTATCTTAGCTTGATTAGAGTACATTTACTTGATGTTTGAATTTCAAGTCGAGTTCAAGCACAACCTGATCTTACTGTTTTGAATTTATTGAGGGCTATGATACCATATAAGAACAAGAGTAGTAGAAAAGGCAAATAATCTTTACAAATCTATTGCAACATGTGAACGCCTAATTTTTGACGTATTTAAATTACTCTTACAAAACATTTATATAACAAGATCATTCCACTTATTTATATATTTTTACTTTATTTTGTCTATTTAATATTGTTTGAGTTTCAAAACGTTTGAATTTTGTGTTAGTGGGGTGATTTGTTCTTTTGGATCTTGATGACTAAAATCTAATGATTTTTACTTAATGGGCCTATTTTTAAATTTGGAATTTTTAGATCAATGAATTCTTTTAGATTAATTATTACTCTTTTTTGGATATTTTTTATTATTACAACATATAGCCTAATTTACCTTGAAATCACAAATTGTTCTCCTCATCTCTCTCCTTGTCACGATCCAAAAATGGGTGTGATGGCACTTGTCTTATCCCACCAGGACAAGTCAGCCTAAAACCCAAAACATAACGATAGAAATGCAGAAAGTAAAATATCAAATTATAAATGCGAATAACTTAGTCACACTCATAAATACCCCCCAAAACATGGTTTTCATGTGCACAAACCTCTAATGTATTACAACTTAATTGAAAGAAATTACAAGTCTCAAATGTCTTTTTTTAGAGTAGAACAAGATCATAATAAAGGAAAAAGAGGGTCCACTGAGATGACAAGCAGCTACCTCTAAAATATCCACAAAAAAGCCTCGGACGAAGTAGAGAAGAAGAATAATCATGTAGATTTGGGCTTGTTCTCAGCAAGAAAACCACTAAACACTAAGTAAAGCAAAGGAGAATACAGGCACTCCTTTCATCCCAATCAAATCTCCACAAACTACAACCTGCACAGAAATCAGCCAACCTAACATTTCAGAAATCACGGAACATATAGTTTAATAGTAACATATCAACAAGTACAGATCAATCACGGTCAAATATCAAGTACGTCAATCAAAGGTCTCATAAACACGATCACTACTTCACAAATGGAAATGATGTGCAATGCAATGATATGTCAAGTAAAGTGATGCATGTTTTTCCTACGATATACATCCATTGAATCTCAGTCTGGAACCCCCTAGTCCATGCATTTGCCACAGACGTATGGCATGATCCCAATTTCATCTTAATGAATTTTTCACGGGTGTGTGGCACATTCCCTATTTCCACTCAATGTTTCCGCCACGGACGTGTGGCACATTCCCTATTTCCACTCAATGTTTCCGCCACGGACGTGTGGCCCTATCCTTCTTCCTCTCATCCTCACCAATATCATCACCATAGTGGTACATCATCAATGCAAACATAATAGTTCAATGATCAGTATGAGAATGATAACTCAACAACAAAATCCAACAACAGTCAATCAAAGCATATCATCAAGTGATTCATCTCATTCGGGCAATTGCCCATAATATAATCAAGTCACACAAATCAACAAGATTCTCATTTTAACTCAAGTTATTTAGAAAGTTCACATCATCAATTTACCATACACAAATCTTACATGAATCTCTTCACCAATTCCTATTACTCTCCAACACACAAAACAAGGAAGTAAGAGATTTTACATACTCAACAAAGGTCTAGAAATTCACTTTCCTTAAGAAAATCACACAATCACTCCATTACTTGAGTTTTTCACCTCCATAGGGTCACCAAATCAACACAAGCTATTCAAATATAAAATCACAATAAGAATTCAAAACTATCAACACCCATCTTAAGCATTTTGGAAAATGAGGTCAAATCGATCCCAAAACCCAATTTTGAAAATGAAGATTAAATTTGTAAATTTATACATGAAAGTGTTACCCAAAGAATTTAGAAGTCATTAATTGGTGAAAACCATTTCGCAAACGAAGTTGTATTCCATTCGTAATCATTATTTTATCAAAACATGAAGTTCTTTAAAATCTCCTTAGGTTTAAATCCAAAATAACTATTTAGATGAAAAAATCTTACAATAATTAATAAACAATAAACAGAGAGAGTTCAAATTTGTTACCCATTCAATAAAACCAGGGGTCCTCCGCGAATGCAGACCCCTGCCGCGAAGTTCAAAAATGGAGAAATGGAATTGAAACTCAAATTTTTGATAGACATACAACCAGGGGTCCTCCGTGAATGCAGACCCCTGCCGCGAACGCGGACCGACGACTCATTTAATCCCATGAAAACGACCATTTCCTCCACGATTGCAATGAGGAGCTACTTCGACCCTCACCGAATGCGGCAAAACTCCCGCGAACGCAAATGTCAACACTTTTACCTCCCAAGAATGTGGTCAAGCCTCCGCGAATGTGGGGGTCCCAAAACTCTACCCTCCGCAAACGTGGTCCCAAGCTCTGCGAATGTAGAGGGTTGGTACCAAATACACGGATCATAATATCAGCCAACACCTAAGCATCTGAATGGACCATCGGGATTCGTTCGAAACCCCATACACACAAACCAAATATGCTACCCAATTAAACTCGATGTTCAGAACTCAATGGAACCATCGAAATACGAATCCGAAGTCTCTTTAAAAATTTAACCAAGACCTTTTCTAGACCTAAAATCATCCCTGAATCCAATAGAACTATCAGAAATTCAATTCGAACATTCAAACTCCGAATGTTTACCAAGGTCTACTCAAAGGCTAATATTTCATAAACTTTCAGTTTAAGACATCAAATCTATGAAACAACTCTGAATCTGAAACTCACAATTCTCCTAGACCAAATTTTGCGTCTCGGAGCTGATAGATTTAACAAAGTTTCATTCAGAGACTTGAAACTTTGATTGTTAGTGAAAAACACCTTTAATCAACTTAAGCCTTTAAAAACTCAAAACTTCTAAAAATCACAATCTTTTACTTAAATATCAAAATTAACTTCACAAATAGATCATAAACGACTCAAGGCAACTATCATAAGGGGTAAATGGTAATTTTATGAAAAATTCCAAAAATGACATTCCGGATCATTACATTATCCACCACTAAAAACCATATTCATCCTCGAACAAAAAGTAAAAGAAAGTACCTCAAGCTTCAAAAAGTTGAGGATATCTGGCATGCATGTCAGACTCTGTCTCTCAAGTCGCCTCTCCAACTTAATGGTGCTTTCACTTTATCTTCACAAAAGCAATCTCCTTAGTCCTAAGCTTGTGAACCTTTCTATCCAATATAGTATAGGCTCCTCCACAAAGGATTAATTTGGACCCAATACTACTGAATTGACTGAAACCACACGAGACTCATCAAGCACATACTTCCAAAACATGGAGACATGAAAAATAGGATGCATAGCTGACAAGCTAAGTGGCAAGGTTACTTATAGGACACATCTCCAACTAGACTCAAAATTTCTAAAGGACCAGTGAATCTAGGGCTAAGCTTTCCCTTCTTCCAAAACCGCATCACACCCTTCATGGGCAAGACTCTGAGACAAACATGATCACCCTTCATAAACTCCAAAGCTCGAACCCTCTTATTTTCATAACTCTTCTGTCGACTATGAGCCATCAACAGGCTGCCCAAAATCATATGAACCTGCTCCATGGAATCTCTAAGAAAGTATATATCGAATGAGACTATCTCAGCTAAATAAAACCAACCGATCGGAGATCTACAATGCCTCAAATGGGGCTATCTGAATACTGGTGTGGTAACTGTATGACATGACCCAAAGTACACTATGAATGTTACATGGTGTATAAGATTTCGAGAGGTCGTACACAAGTCATTTGTCATACATACAACATAACATAATAGACAAAAGTAGAAAGTCTCATATCAATAAAAGAGTTTGACATAAAAACGGAAGCTAACCAAGTAGAAAGCCTCGTATTGCACTAGTAAGTCATTTTCCTTAAATTTGAGGAAAATAAGTAGATTTTGAAAATATTTTTCAAAACATTTAAGCTAACCACACATGAGAAACATACCAAACACACCCATATTCTCTCTCAAGTAATATATAAAGATCTAAAGCTAGAATTAAGTTTGCATTCTCAATTCATAAATTAAACACATGATAATCAAATTGAATCCATGGAAATCAAAGTAAAATAGAGCAATACATATTATCCTATCAATTTAATCAAAGTCCAACTCCATTTGCACACCCCTAGAATAGGGGTTTTAGCCAATCATATTAAAAGTAAAATAAAATATACCAAAAACATTCTCGGACATATGATTGTTGATTTGCAACTTCAATTTCAAATACCCACTTCAGAATTCCTACAAATTATGGGTTACAAACTTGTTTTTCAGTTTACAAAATAAAAGGTTCTAATGTACTCTACTCAGGAAAGTGTTAGATTTTAATTGTATGAGAAAAAGATACTATTTTCTCTCTCTTTTCAGTTGTTCTCCCCCTCACAACTATGTGGAGGAGACTGTCATCCCAGCGATCATGCAACAATCTTAAAACTTTCCTCTTGGCAAAGTTTTAATCATCATATCGGAACCATTGTCATCTTTATGAATCTTTTCAAGCTCAAGCAACGTACAATCCAACATATCTCGAATCCAATGGTATCTCACATTAGGGATGGCAATGGGGAAGTGTGGGGCGGGTTGAGCTTAACCCGTAAATTTTTAATCCACCCCGCAGAATATTTTTTTCATTTTCAAACCGTTCCGCCCAGACCCGCCCCGCATGAATCCGCCCCGCGTAATTTTTTTAACATTTTCTTTTTCTATTTAAGTTTGATACTAAAAATAAAATTCATAAAATAAATTAATATTTTTACTAAGTTGTATTGGTTTAATAGGATAGTGACTTAAAATTTTATTTATCGAGGTCAATTGAGAAACATGTAAGAAATTGAATTATTTTTTATTGAACCATTTTCATTTACTATCTTGAATATTTTGGTAGCTTTAAAGAAATTATCTTAATAAATAATGCTCTATCACTCTTATAACATGTAAACAATTAAAATTAAGTTTAAACCCACATAAAATCACATATACCCGCAACCCGCCTCGCATCCCACCCGCCCTGCACAACCTTAAACCTATCCCGCCCCACATAGCCTTAAACCCTCCCCACCCCGCATCCGCCCCGCTTCATTTCCATCCCTATCTCACATCAATGTGATTAGACCGACCATGAAATATATATTTCTTTCCAAGGTGTATAACACTTTGACTGTCGCAATAAAGCACATACCTCTCTTGAGTATAACAAAGTTCCTCCAAGAATCTCTTCATCCAAACCAACTCTTTACAAGCTTCAACAGCAACAATAAGCTCAGCTTTTGTAGTAGATAGAGCTAAGCATTTTTGCAATCTGGATTGCCAAGACGCATCTTTCCTGCAAAAGTAACCAAGTACCCTGAAGTAGACTTGTGAGTATCAACATCACCAGCTATGTTTGAATCAGTATAACCACAAAGAATAGGATTTCATGTACCAAAACACAAACTCAGACTAGAAGTTCCACAAAGACATCTCATCACCCACTTCACAACATTCCAATGTTCTCTTCTCAGATTAGAAAGAAAATGGCTAAAAACACCAATAGCGTGAGCAATATCTGGTCTTATACAAACCATCGCACACATCAAACTGCCAACACCTGAAGCATAAAAACTTTTAAAATATATTTCTTCTCATCATCACTAAAAGGAAATTGCTTCGTGCTCAATTTAAAGTGCATAACTAAAGGTGTCATAGTTTTGTCCATGCTGAATCTACGAAGTACTTTCTGAATGTACTTATCTTGTGATAACCATAGCTTATTGGCATTTCCATCACGAATAATATGTATGCCAAGAATCTACCTTGCCGGTCCTAAGTCGTTCATAGAAAAATACTTACTCAACTCTTGCTTCAACTTCTGAATCCGGCAAGTATTATGACCAACAACAAGCATGTCATCAACCTAAAGCAACACAAAAATAAAGTCACCATCAGAAAAGTTTTGCACAAAAACACAATTTTATGAAGAAATCTTCTTGAAGCCCTGCTGACTCATAAAAGAACTAAACTTCTTGTAGCATAGTCTAGGAGCTTGTTTCAGACCATACAAGCTCTTCTTCAATTTGTAAACATAATTCTCTTTACCCTTTACTTCAAAACCTTCTGGCTGCTCCTTATAAATTTATTCATCTAAGACACAATGGAGAAAAGTAGTTTTAACGTTCATTTTCTCAACCTCTAAATCTAAACTTGCAACTAAGCCTAGAACCACACGAATGGATTACATCTTCACAATTAGAGAAAATATCTCATAAAAATCAACTCCCTTTTACTGGTTAAATCTCTTCACAGCTAATCTAACTTTGTATCATGGAACTTGATTACCATTTTCATGTTTCATCCAGAAAACCCACCTGATTTTCAAAGCTATTCGATCTTTAGGTAACATAACAAAATCAAAGGTATAATTATCATGTAAGGATTTAATCTCATCTTCCATTGCATCAAATCACCTTTCTTTTTCTTTACTTTCCATGGCCTCATCCATACTCTCAGGTTCTGCTCTATTAGTCAAGAGTACATACTCATTGGGAGAATAAGGAGATGCAGGAATTCTCTCTCTAGTAGATTTTCTGAGAGAACTCTCCGGGGAATCAATAATTGGTTGTTGGTCAACCATATCATCGTGCACGGGAGAATCAACAACATCATACTAGTCATTCTAAACATGATCATCATCTTCATTAGCAATATGATTTTCATCATTATGAAGATTTCTTTGTGTGCAATAGTGAAAGGAACTATATCAACATCAACTAAGCTCTTACTACTCTGAGAATCAAATTTCTCAATCTTGTCAAAATATTCAATTGTTTGGTCTTAAAAGAACATAGCATCACGGTTTCTAACAAGTTTCTTCTCAACTGGATCATAGGAACGATAGTGTAACACCTCAAAATTTAGAAAAGGAAAGAAATTTGAAAGATGGCTATTGTTCAAGTACACAAGACCAGTCTACGGTTTGTAGAAAGTTCGACGGGTCATAGACCAGTCTCGTAGGAAGAGGAAAAAGTATTTGAGAAATCAATCCCCAATAACTCATTCTACGATTGACCAAGACGGTCCGTCGAATAGACTACGGACCGTAGAAAGGTTCTAGACTTAGTGAAATTTTGAGTTAAAAGTTGAGGTCTACGGATGGGGTCTATGGACCGTATGAAGTTTGACGGTCCGTAGAAATGAGTTGTGAATTTGGAAAAGATTTTAGGCCCTGATCACTAGACCTATGGTTGACAAGTACAGTCCATAGGAATTTCTACGGTTTGTAGGTCGCATCCATACGGCTGACTGGCAGTTATTTTAAATGGTGTTTCAGTCTTTTTCTATGTACCTAATTCCTATACTACATCATTTTGCCTATAAAAAGGCCCTATAACTGAATTTTTAGTCCTAATCTACCCACTCCTCTTCATTCCCCTAAAATCCCCAAAGTTCCTCTTAAAGGCTTTTCTATCCAAGGCTCTCAAGGATTCTAGGGCTCATCAAGTTCAAGTCTCTTTTTTCTTCATCAATTACTTAGGGCTTCAAGATAAAGGTATTTAAGGAGTTCATCAATGGGTTCTATTCAACCATTTAGTCCTAAATATCTCTTCAATTCTCCAAGTCGAATTCTCTAAATTTGGTTAGGTTTTCATTCAATTCCTCATGAATTCTATTTGTATGGATTTAATTGTTTGATTTTGATAATATGATGATTATTTAGACTCAATTAAATGTTTTCTAATCAATTCCATATGAACTCATACATTGATCATGATTTTGACTATAAATCCTAATTCACATGAATTTGTAGAGAAATTATGAATCTATAAATGATATTTTTCATGAGCTTATGCATGATTGATGAAAAGAAAAGTTTTACGATATAGGTTGCTTGAGCATCAATGAAATTATAAAAGGTTTTCTCACATATTAAGGAATCATGGTTTGGTGAAAGATTTTCTCATATATGCTTGATTCAAGATTTAATGAGCTACTCTATGATGTTTTAAGCTTGGATTGGTACCTCAATTGTGTTTTTCCATGTATGATGATATATTTGTGAAAATGACTATTTCATAGAGATTAACTTAGCACCGAGAGAACTTTGAGGTGGAGGCTCAAATAGGATAGTCTCTAGTAGCAACCTCTAGTTCCAAACTACGTGCCCCCATAGGATTGCCTTAAATGGCCTAGCTAGTGGATCCACATATATAATATGACATTAAATGGAGTTCTACCTTGGCAAGTAGACTATACATTCTCGATGTGCGAGTTACATTAGATTTCATGTATAGCTCGCATGGTCTATTGTTGGTTAAAGTTAATATCCCACAAAATGAACTAAGTTATTTCAAATGTTTTATAAAGCTTCCTTTATGATTTCAAGATGCATTGACCATGTTCATTATTATGATTCTTTTTCAAAGGTTTTTAATATGTTAGGCTTGGTCATGCACATCATGTTTTCGATTATGTCCCCTTATGATCATGTCTTACATTTTTATGCATATCCCTCATACTTAATATATTCCATGCATTAATGCATACTTGTGCCTAAATTATTTCACTAATGTAGGGCTTGACGATTCATCTGCCTCCATTCTTGGCTAGTTAATCACTTCGATATTGAAGATTTGGTGAGTCCTAATGTTTTGAGGACCATGTCACTTATATTTTGGTTTCTTACATATTTATGTTTCGAATGTTGTACGTGGTTTACGGGTTATGTCCCAACCACTACTTTTGATTTAATAGATGGCTTGTGAAGACTATGTTAGACTTCTGCTTTTAAATGTCAAACTCTTTGATTGATATGAAATGCTTTACTTTTATCTATTACTATGTGTATTTGTATGTCAAGTGGCTTGTGTAGGGACATCCGGGGTCTTATACGTCATGTCATATCTAGGGTGTACTTTGAACTGTGACAAACTGGTATTCATAGCACAAGTTAGAAAAAAAAACTCTAGGATGTCTGACAAGCTACGTTGAGTAGAGTCTTGTTCATAAGTGTGAAGTGCGTCACATTTATGAATAAGAGGCTACGAAGCATTTAGACTTCACTTCTTTCATTACTCTAAAGTTGTGCCATAAAGTCTATCTCTATAAAGATCATTCTCCTAAATTGTGTTGATCATTTTCAGGATATAGCCCCTAGAAGAGCTTGTGTGAGAAGGAATGTGAGTAACGACAATGTGGATCCCGAGGTTCCTCAAGTTCTGGTTGAACCTTTGGCCGAGCAAGTGACTCATACCGAATTTCGAGCCACTTTTTAAGTTTGGCTCAAGCCATGATGCCCCAAGTTAATAGAGAGGCTAATTCTCCCGTGAACCCAAATGTGGGTACTGCGGCGAAAGGATAAGGGACTTCAATAGGATAAATCCTCCAGAATTCCATAGTTTTAAGGTTGATAAGAACCCTCAAGAGTTCATTGATGAGGTTTACAAGATAGTAAGAATTATGAGATTGTCTACGGTTGAGAAGGTGGAGTTTTCCGCTTATCAACTCAAGGGTTTTTCTCAAGTGTGTCTTGAACAATGGAAAGGTGAGATGGTTATTGATGTGGGTCCTCTTGATAGGGAGAAATTTAAGGGACCTTTTCATGATCATTTCTTTCCTCTTGAAATCAGAGAAGCGAAAGTTCTTGAGTTCATTAACCTCCGACAAGCAAATATAAGTGTTAAGGAGTATGCCTTGAAGCTCACTCAATTGGCTAAGTATGCACAAACTATGGCTGTCAACTATGGAGCAAGAATGAGTAAGTTTGTGTCGGGTGTTTCCGACTTGGTTGTCAAAGAGTATTGTACCGCCTTGTTGATCAAGGAAATGGATATTTCCCAGTTAATGATACATGCCCAACAAATGAAAGAGGAAAAGCACAAGGAAAGGTCAAAAGAGTCCTAGAAGGAAAGGACCTGTGATGGTGACTTTTCTCATTCTAAGTCTCGTCGACAAGTACATCCTCAATTCTTGTAAAAAAATTCCGGTCAAGGTTCCTCTAATGCTCCAGCTCCTAAGTTCAACAATAATAGGGTGTCTAACCCTAAGCCTCAAGGAGGAAATAGTGGTAATGTATCTTTTATCCCAACTTTCTCGAGGTGTGGTAAAAATAACTTGGGGAAATGCTTAGCCTATACAGATGGTTGTTTTGGTTATGGGAAGGGTGGTCACAAAGTGAAAGATTGTCCATTGCAAGCTAGCAAGGGTAAAGATAGTAGGCAAGCTCAACCTAGTGGTTCCGGTTCAGCTGCTCCAAAGCAAAATAGATTCTATGCTCTTCATACTCGAAAGGATCGTGAGGGTTCTCTGGATGGTGACTGGTATGTTGAAAGTCTGTCACTTTGATATTTATGTTTTACTTGATCTAGATTCTACCTTATCGTTTGTTACTCGTTATGTGGCCCTGAGATTTACTTGATCTACTCCCGTGGGTGATGCTATTGTGGCTAAGAGAGTTTATAGAAAGTTTTCCTATTTTTATTTCTCATAGTCACTCATGTTGATCTTGTAGAGCTTAATATACTAGATTTTGATATTATTCTTAAGATAGATTGGCTTCATGCATGTTTTGCTTTTATAGATTGTAAGACTCGATTGGTCATTTTCAAGGTTCGGAATGAACCTATCATGTCATGGAAAGAGGGAAATTATGTTCTTAAGGGCTAGTTTATATCTTGCCTAAAAGCTAAGAAAATGATTTCTGAGGGTTGTATTTATCATTTTATTTGGGTTAAAGATATGGATTCCAAAACCCCTACTCTTGAGTCAATTCCGATTGTAAATGAGTTTCTGAAAGTGTTTCTCGATGATCTTTCCGATGTTCCTCAAGAAAGGGAATGTAACACCCCAAAAGTTGGAAGGTTGAAAGGTAAAGAAAAATGCAGAAATTGGACTGAAGCAAGTTTCGACGAGTCCAACCTACAGCCCGTGGGAAGAAAGTCGTAGACCCAGACTTAAGTTTTGGAAAACTTGGTTTTTGAAGATTGGAACTACGACTTGAAAGGATGAACCGTAGGGTGGTTAACAGGTCGTAAAAGGCCGGAGATCTTATTCTCATCTCTTTATTCAAGACACCACTCTTAGCATATTAGATAGTTACAACAACATTGGGAGCAGAATTAGTCAAAGAAACTCGAAGAGTTTTCCAAGAGTCTGACAGAGTACTAAGAAGCCAAAGTCCCTGTATCTCTTCATCGAACTTTACATTCATTCCGTACAGCTGGTCAAGAACACCTTAAAAATCATTAATGTGATCAGAAATAGGAGTGTCGCTTTTATACATGATGTTCATCAATTGTTTCAATAGAAACAACTTATTGTTGCCAATCTTCGAAGCATAAAGTGTCTCAAGCTTGTTGCATAAACTTCTGGCATGTGTCTCATTCACAGTGTGATTTCTACCATTATCTTCAACTCATTATCTTATATAGCCACAAACCTGCAAGTGCTCAAATTTTCATTCCTCATCTGTCATGGACTGAGGTTTATTAGAAGCAAATATAGGTAAATACATCTTCTTGACAAATACAGATCTTTCATCTTGCCTTTCCAAGTATGATAGTTACTACCATTCAAACAACCCATCTTGCTTATATTTGCCTTCATCATTCAAACCGATAATCAACAATAGTCTAATACTCTGATACCACTTTGTTAGGAAAGACAAGACACTAACAGACAATGTCAGATAGGATAGCAGCGGAATAATACCCTAGTCTAAACTTTCTCTTTCAATTTGAACCAAGAGAAGACAAAGTAAATCAAACAATACAATGAATGGACAACAAATATATCAACCAAACAAAAACAAGACAAGAATAAATCAATCACAAAATACACAAAGATTTACGTGAAAACCCCTTTGATATGAAGGATAAAAAATCACAGGACCAAAAGCTCCACTATAATCATCAAGATTTACAATATTTTTCTCCAAAATTGGCCACAAAACAAGTGTCAAACAACAAGCAACAACGAAATAAGATTGCACCAAAACTGAAAAATTAAATGAGAGAATTCACCCAAAAACGAGCTACTGTTCACGTTCCAAAATCAGAAGCTATAGACAACTGAATTCGATCTCCACCGTTGAAATACAAAAACCAGATGTTGAGAACTCTCAGTTCAAATTTGATCATGATCCAACTGTCAACGAAGCAAAAAACTCTGTTTAAACCGGACTGTCCGAGCAGAAATTTCCTGAAGCAAAACGAAATTTTCCTCTCTTTCTCTCAATCTTTAAAACAACTCTCTCTTGATTTTTCTCTCTTGTGTGTCTGAAAATAAGGCATAAGCAAGTCTTATATATGCCATATAATATTAGGCTTATGGACAAAAGTGAAATGGTCCAAATAAGTTTTTTATTTATCCATATAGGAAGGAAAAAGGACACAAAACCCAACAGAGAAATGCTAGTAAAGTAATGCATAAAGATATATAAATACGCTTAACATCAATTAATTTGGAATTCTATCTGTAAAAGTCAATTCTTCATGATTATAATTATTTTTCAATTACAAAAATTAAAAAATGGCCATTTGTAAAAATTTCTCAATTAATAGTCACCTACCCCATTTTGATATTTTATCCCAAGTCTTAGTGAATTTAGTTGGTACCAAAAATTATGTCTTGACAAAACGTCAGGAAATTCCAAAAAAGGTATTGAGCTTAGCTAGACTAATTTAGAGGATAGAGAATATACGATGGAGATAAGAATATATATAGTTTCACGTCTTGATTTTGTTGTATAACCGGTGGATACACAACAAACTGAAATGGAGTAGTAGTTTTCATCTAGAATCTAACACTTGGCTGGTGATATCTAATTATCTAAGAGAAGACATGAAACAGGAAAGGACAAGAGACAAGACAGATTTGGCATAAGAGGAGAAGAAAAAATTGACTACGATAACTAGTAGTGGTAGAGTGGTATACTCTTTCATTCTTAATTGAAAGAGTATTAAAAACATTTTTAAACTTGGTGTAAATTATTTGTTTTGTTTCTATATTATTGACAATTTTAAAAATATTTCTCTACTTCACTAACTAAACTTAGATACATCACCGATTTTCCACAAGACATAACAAGTGGTTACAAACTCTTGTAGGAACATGGGGCTCTTAATAAAAAGTTGAGAAAAAATATTGAAAACACCCCTGTACATGGCGCGAATTTAGGAGTGTATTTCACTCATGTTGCAAGATCGGATGTATTTAAGTTCAGATAGTCAAGTAAAGGGTTATTTTTAAGATTGTCAATAGTTTGAAAATGAAACTAATAATTCGCGTCGAGTTTAGACATGTTTTCAGTACTTCCCTCTTCTTAATTAGAAACTTTTATTTCATATTCAAGATATGCGTCACATTTGATAAGGAACACTTTATCTCTAGTTTGAGACTTTTCGGTATAAATCCAACTCTAAAATCGAAATTGTATTAGAATTGGCATTGGGGGACTAAGGATTAAGGAACCCATAGGGTATCCTTGTGAGTTGTGAAGCCCTTTTGTAAAAAAGTAGTGTTTTTTAAGGGACCGCAATAAACATGGCATCCAGCTCATCAACCATTCATGCCTTTATTTATTTCGTCCTTGTCCCTCAATTATTAACCCCCATCTTCTCCTTTTCCCACATACTCAAACTCACACACATGTATTAACTATTTCATACACTATTTATTTCGTTTGGCTTGTTATAAATAACGTTAAGATTATTAGGTGAGATAAAGTCATTTTTAATCGGTTTAAATACAAGAGAAATTATTTTACAAATATCTTTGTATTTTGTACATCAATTTCATGTGTTATATTTTATTAATGGCATAATATATAAACATACACTTCAACTTTGAATATACATATCTAGATATCTCAAGTTATATTCATTGTGTCAGTTACTTATAAATGATCATTTAAACATTTTCAAATTTTATGTGTCACGTCAGTGTCAGATGTCCATGAGATAAAGTGAAAATGAGTTGGAGTGTTAAGTGACCAGTTGAAACTAAATTAAAGTGTCTAGATGTGCATTCTAAAAGTTGGAATACTTATTTACCAACTAAAACCAAATTCAAAAAGTCTCTTTATATATTTTAGCCTCTATTAATCCAATATGAAACGAGTCATAAAACTAAAAAAACATTTATATACCAAGCCATATAAACAAGCTTCTTTTTTTTTTTAGTTGCCATATAAACAAGCTTGATCTCCATAACAAAGATGTTCGTTCTCCATAAATTATAAAAAAAAAAAAAAACGTATTCAATAATAACATATCTAGTGAAATCCCATAATCTTTGTACTATGCATAGATATAAGTTAAAATTTTCCAAGTGAGACTCCAGTTATTTAAGTGGTATATTATTCCCTCAGTTTATTTTTATTTATTTATTTTACAATTGACACGTTTTTTAAAAAATAATTATTAATATAAATATTTTATCATGAAAAAAAATTGGAACATTAATGGAGCACATTAGAATAGATAAAGTGGGCTGTAAATTTGGAACGTGAAACACAATAAAAGGTGATCCAACCTTAGCATGGTGCAAGTAGATAGAAATTAATACCAACTTCTTCTGATGACATTTCCTGCTCACTCTATCTTTTCCTTAAGGGTGGCGGCTCATCTTATTACCTACATTTTATTCAACTATAAATAATAGGAGTATATATATATATATTATATGCTCTATTATTTGGGCAAAAAAAGTTTTTTTGTATTTGTTTGTTTGGTTGATCACCTTATGCTACTGCCTGGTTTTCTTACCCTTCCTCACCATTTCGAGTTGAAATGAAGGGTGTCTGTCATCCGAACAATTCTCGTATAAAATTGATATATATGATGTTATACTTATTTAACTTAACTATTTTTCATAATGTGATTTAACAGAACCAAAAAGACATTTGAACATCATAATATTAAATGAGGTAAACGAAGCTCTTATTATTTTAAAATTTGTCGGAAAAAAAACATGTCATATAAATTATTTTAAAATTTATCGGACAAAAAACATGTCATATAAATTGAGAACGCATGTATAAAAGCATGTTGATATGGACAAGTAGTAGAGAGGAACGTGTATAAACATGTTGTAGCTTTCCAGAATCTTCCTTTTCTTTGGAAAATCAACGTGGCCATGTGGAAAGATTTGTGTTCGTATCTCATTAAACGTCGTTTCATGCTTTCCTAAATAATTACTTATATTAACGGAGAAAAAAAATTCAAACACAAGAAATATTTTTTCTTAATTAAAATTTTTTAGATACTTTTTAAATTTTTCTTTATAAAAAATACTTATTTAACATATAATGTCTTCCTTTATTTAATTTCAACTGTCAATTTGGTGGTTGTTACCTTTAATGGCAACGGGCCGGAACACTTATTTTCTTCTTAGCTGGTACATGAAAATCTTAAAAAATAAAGAAATACTTTATTAAAATTTATTTTTAATGGAACCTAATAAAAATAAAATGGAAATGATATTAAATAGTGTCAAATAATGAAAGGTTTAAGAATAGTTTAAAAACGGAAAGAGACAAGTACATTTTTCAGTAATTCAAAAATAAAAATCTTAAATTTCGAGTTAAAATTAAAACAAATCAATTCTATAGTATGCATCAGAAGATTGAGTAATTAAGTGTTGCATGATGATGAGGAAAAAGCAATTAAATTGCAGTGAAAATATAGAATATGAATGAGAAGTGTTACAAAATTGACTAAAGTTTTGTTACATTCTATAGGAATAAGCAAAAAAAGCTAAACAATTACAGAGCATAAGAAGAATGGTCAAGAATTTTACAGATTACCCAGAAGATGAGAGTAACAAGACAAATTCACTTCAGCTTTCCATTTTTCTTCAAAATATTTGCTCTCATTTGTAGATCTGTGTGATTCCGACACTTTATTTAATTTCAATGGAAAATCAACAAGGCAATGAACACCGTAACGAAAATAGAAGATTTGGGTGAAAAAACAGTGAGCTTAAAAGCATCAGACTGTGAAGGCGGTGGAGGATTGTAAAAGTAGAAGGGGAAATACGGAACAATTGGATTTGGAGGTGGAGGAGTAGGCCCAGAAGGGTAATTTTGGTAAGGTGGAGGTGGTGGAGAGTAGTAATTCCCTCCTCCTCCGCCGCCGCCCGAGGAGGAGGGCGGTGGAGGTGGTGGAGAGTAGTAATTCCCTCCGCCGCCGCCGCCCGAGGAGGAGGGCGGTGGTGGCGGTGGAGAGTAGTAGTAGTTATTTCCCCCGGAACTAGGTGGAGGAGGACAATTATAAGAGGTAGGAGGCGGTGGAGGAGGAGGCTGAGGTGGCGGCGGAGATGGAGTGGCGCAAGGGTTGTCACATGCGGCACACATTGTACATTCAATCTGATACTTTGAACCTCCCCAAGTCGTTCCATTGGCATTTACCAAATTACCCTCACTTTCCATACCTGTTATCATCATAGTAGTCACTACGAGTATCGAAAAAGCTAACTTCACTCCCATTTTCTCAAGATTTTGATCAAATTGGCTAGAAAAGAGTGAGTTGAGACACTAGTGTTGGTGGAAAATGGAAAGGGGTTCACTTGTAAATGAAGCTATAGAAAATGCTCTAATCTTTTAAGAGGCATTAAGAAAGGTGTTAAATAAAAGATAAATATAGTAGAGTGGAGTGGAGTAAGGTGTAAAAAATTAAAGTGAAGTTGGGGAGCCTTCCTTCATGTTCAAAAAGATAGACCACCGACACGTTTTACTTTCTTACTCTTGCACCGAACGCGCAACCAAGGGTATTCTTGTCCATATAATTTTGATTATCCTTCCGACAATGGGTCGATTGTGTTAGTGTTCGAGCTAGTTATAACATGCAAGGGTGTATTTTGTGATTAATGAAGTAATTTGGGAAACACGAGGACTCTCAGGTTTAAATTTAACATAAGGAAAAAAAAATATTAGATGATTCGAGTTTCCAACAGTCTAATCTTTGGCGGACAATATAGTGCTAATGGGAGGCGTGGATACCTTGTGAACGTATAACTCAACTAATTTTACAGAATACCTACTAGGCTACTAACTCTCTCATCAACACAACACACAAGTAGCTATAAATATTTTGACATATGACGACAAATTTTAAAAGTATTCATTTTTTTCTTAAATTTTGTACAAAGTCAAGTCTATATTAGAAATACAGGAGTCATGTCATATTCCATAATATCCTTCCTATCTAGTTCGGGATATATTGAAATGTCTTTTACAACTCAATTTGATCATATGTATATGAAAATTGCAACCATAAAATCTTAAGAGGGTGTAGATACATTATATCTAAATTTCTGGATTTTGCTTAGTATGTAAGTTATTACTAGTACATTTGTGTGAATTGTATTGCTAAAATTTGAAATAAAGTGAATAAAAGTAAAGGTAATTGGAGAGTGGATTGTCCAAAAGGACCTTTGACGATTGTGAGTGCAAAGTTAGAAAGTGAATCATGAGAGGCTCAACAAAAGAAGCAATAAAGAGTGAACTTTACGAAAATGGAGTGCATAGAGTGGCAATTGAGGAATCTGTTCACAAAAGAACCAAAGCAGAATATCAATCAAAACTGGATTTTGCTCAAATGAGGGAATGATGTAGACCAGTACCAGTAACTAAAATTATTGATGATCATATATCACACGAGAAATTAAGTAATTCAAATAGAAGAGATTGTGTCCAAGTTAATTCTGTTAACGTATCGTCAATGTCTTATATTCTGACTTCTATCAAGAAACGAGTCATATATTTATCGAAAAAATAATTGTAGAAACTTTCTTGATTTATTCTATTCAGATATGAGTTATATATACATGTTGATTATCGTATTCGAATTCTAAATAATATGTTTATTTTATGTTAGACCATCATGGTCCAACATTACACTTCGATCATAACATAATAGTTAGGTTACAACCTTCAACCATAATGTGTACAATTTGGACCCAAGATTCTACAAGGAACCTTCATGATTGCATATGTGTCAATTTAATTAGTTCCAATTTGGTGGACTTCTTATAACTTCTTCTTTTTTTTGGGAATCTTTAAATAAAAAATAAAACAAAAGGCTTCAAAATTAATGCAATTGCCGGGTTAATGGAATCACATCAAAGTTGGATTATTCCAAATCTTTGGACAGATATATGAAAAGAATAGATTAATTATTTGTTGAATGAAATTTTTCACGTGATGATTAATTGGCTTATTACACTATAACCAACTTTACAACTAACAAAAAAATCATTTTTACTTTTGAACAACTATACAAGTAATAATAATAGACATTGAAGGGTATGTCTATATCAATCCATTTTACATTATTTATAAATAATAAACTATAAAGGCCAAATCAAGCATTATATATCTTCTTTTTATAAGAGGCTGCAAAACTGAATATGACACAATAACAAATAAAATATATGGTCCTTTTTGTGTAACCTTAGCACCAATATGGGGTTTGGTCTTTTTTTAGGATACTACTGCGCTGCATCTCAATCCTTCTCTTATGAATTTTTTTCTTGTGAAATTTTCTTTTGTGGTTTCTATAGGTGTTACAAAAATATTGTAGGTCAACGTAATTGTTAGTGATAAATTGACTCGTGCAAATTAATCAACAAAAATAACTATGTCTCAATTTAAAAATAATCTCGATTAAATATATAAATCACAATTGTAAAATGCACAAAAAATGATCCTCGCATACTTATAGTATGTGAACCAAACGACCATTTATCGTTTTTAATTAGTTAACAACCCTTTGTTTTAGCCTTTTGGATAGGACGAAAAGAAAAACATAAAACAAAAATGCTTTAGCTTAAACTATTTACACTTTGTTTGGATGGTTGTTACGTATTGTTTTATAATGTATTGTATTGTATTATGTTGTATTGTATCGTACTGTATTGTTTTAATGAATATAGTGTTTGGATAGATTGTATCGTTCTCCGTCTTTACATATATAATATCATACATTCATAATTTGAATGATAAACCTACAAGAAAAGTAGGGTACGGGGTAAAGCTACTATAAAAGATAGGATATAAGATGAAATATGATAGTAAATAATAAATAAAGACAAAATGAAAAGAAATATTAAGGTAATGATGCAATCACACCAGATTGATCGTTACATGAAATAGGCATTTAATTTTCATCTTTACCTAACAATGAATTTAAACGATACAATACAATAGAATTTAAGTAACAATCAAAACTAATATTGTAATTAAACTAACAATATAATACAATAAAACGAGTAACAACCATCCAAACAAGGTGTTATTGGTTCAACATTAAATTAAGGGCAAAAAGGAAAGAATAAAAAACTGTCTAACGAGAAAAAGAAGGGAGAAGAAGTTTAGAAGAAAAAAAAAAAAATAAGAGATGAGTGGAGGCACTATGAAACTTTCCAGGCTGTGGACAAACATCAAATGTCTGTCTTCAATTATTATCACTTGTCAATTTTCTAATGCTCTAATAAATTGGAGGTCTAATTAAACCTTCTCTCGACTCGTCTCCTCTCTTATGCTTTAATTTCCCTTCTCATTTCACTTTCTTTTCTAAAAGGTTTCTGGGCTCAAATGATGTGACTCAATCAAAATGAAATGACATAAATCCCAAGCACACCGTACAGACAACATAAAGTATGATCAATAATGTCTCAGTTTTATATCAAAAATATAAATTAGGTGGTGGGCCAAACTCATGTCTTCATGTCTCGAAAACTAGCTCAAAGGAAGAAATATTGTCCAAGACTTAAAAGAAGACTACTCATCTCATTAATCATCGATGTGAGACTTTTATTTTATTTTTAACAAAAGTCAATACGAAATAATTAAGAATTTGTAATGAACCTTGTGGTCATTTTTTTTGCTTTAGTGTTTATTTATTGTTTCACCCCTTCCCGTAGTTTCTATGTTGTGTGTTTGATGTATTGGGACGGATGATGCGCTTCCCAAGGTGGTCGGGTGTAACGACCTGATCCCGTCGTTAGGAAAAAGCCAATGGGGAAAGAATTGGGTCAGAAAACTTTTTGATAGTAACTTGGAAATTCCTAGCCTAGTCCAGATTTGGACGAAATCAGAGTCAGTGAGATCTAGAGAAATATGGTAATGAATGACAGAGCTAATTATGTTTTTGATCACATGAGTGGATAGCTAAGACGTTAAGGAAATCGTACGACTTTACAGAATCGAATACGGGCGAGTAGAACTCCCGAAACTGATCTTAGCGTGAACGAGTAGTTTTTGAATGTCATGGGTTGAAGGTGTGTTGTGAAATGGGGTTTGAAACTCTAAAATCAACTCTTTGTGTCCATGCAAGCCGCCAGGGCGAGATTTATTCCTCCAGGGCGGGGCCGCTGTAGCGGGATAGGGTCCGCCACAGCGGGACAGATGCGACTTAAGTCGGAAATAAACCTCAAAAATGTTATTTCATGCAAGTGCTTGAGAGCTAAGAGACGACCCAGGGCTTTTTCTTGAAGGTTTTCCACCTCTTCTAGCACTAAAGGTAAGGATTTTACTCCCCTAATCCGTATTTCGATCCGTAGATTTTAGATTCTTGGGTAATTACTGTTGGGGGAAGGTTTTGATCTGAAGTTAATGGTGGAAAAAGCCCTAATCTTTGGTATTGGGATCTTGGGTTTGGCCTAGGGTTAATAATTTCTATTGTAATCCGGGTAATTAGGCCTCGTTTATTGATCCTTTCGTTAATTGTATGTTTTTAGACCACGAACAAGCGGAAAGAATCCGAAAAGGGAAGATTCAAGTGCCTTAGGGGGATTCAAGCTTGAATTCGAGGTAGGTGATGGTTTGATTTCATGTTTGTGTAATGTATGTTAGTATTTGCTTCATTATAATGCATGTATGTATGTGAATGTTGCACTATTGATCACACATAATGTAAATGAGTATGAATGAATGATTGTAAGCCATGAATTAACACTTGATTGTATGATTATGAGAATGTACATTGTGATTGTGATTGTGGCATGTTGAATGGATCGGGTGTCACGTTCCGACACACCAACTGGGATCGGATGTCACGTACCGACATACATTTGGATCGAGTGTCACGTTTCGACACACTAACTTGGATCGGGTGTCACGATCCGGCACACTAACAGTTTGGGTATGGGTTCCATGAGAGGACCATTGACTTGTCATATATGTGTATTACTGAGAATGTGGAATTGTACATTGCTCCTGAAATGATAATTGATATTGTATATGTTCGGTATATGTGTGTTTACTATGTTGTGACTGCTTATATATATGTTTCACTTACTGGAATAGCCGCGATCCTACCAGTACACTGTGGTTGTGTACTAATACTGCACTTGCTCCTTCTTTGTTGAGTGCAGGGAATCTTCAGGCGGCTACGGACAAACCTCGTTTAGGAGATCAGTGAGCAAGATCGGATTCAAGGGTGAGCTAGTTCTTTCAGGCTGTCATCGGTCCTCTATGTTTTAGTCCACTCTTTTCGGACTCAGACTTTCTAGTTAGATTTACTCTTATGTTTAGTTGGGGTTGTACCCATTTTCCTTAGACTTGTTGAACTTTAGATGTTTTGGTACATTGACTTTCAGATTCTAGGTGTGTTTTTCGTAATGTTTTAGTAACTATTTGTTAGAATTTCAGAGTTTATGGGAACTCCACTTTATTTCTGCATTTAAACTTGCTCTCGTATCTTTAAATGTTTAGTTTTGGGATAAGTTGGTTAGTAGTAATGGTTCTCCCACCGGAGGGTTAGTGTAGGTGTCAATCACGACGGTCTGGGTCGTGACAAAGTTGGTATCAGTGCCCTAGGTTCGTTGATCTCGGTGTACCAAAATGAGTATAATAGAGTCTTACAGAATGATACGAAAATGTCTGTATTTTTCTGCGAGAGGTTATAGACTTTAGGAAATCTCTCTGTTTTCTCTTGTCTCATTTCGTGCTATAACTTGATTCCAATTGGTATCTGGTGATCCAAATTGGTATCTAATTTCCTTCACTCTTCTGTCTGCAGATGGTTAACACTAGATTCAACGGCGTCAGGCCCGTAACTCCCGTCAATGAGCCAGCTGAGGAATCCGCAGCAATAGGTCGCGGTTGAGGCAGGGGTAAAGGAAAAGCAAGGGGCAGAGGCCGATGAAGGGTAGCACCTACTAGGGATGGAGCACCGGTTGAGAATGCTCCCAGAGAAGAGGTTTCTCCCGCACTTCATGAAGAGGTAGAAGAGAATGTGGAGATTGAGGACGAGGGGGATATTGGACAGGAAGAGGATGCACCGACTAGGAATACCGGTATTCCTTCCTTAGACCCAGTGTTAGCTCAGCAAATCATGTCTTTTCTGAAAGATTGGTTGGTCCTGGAATCCTTCCAGTAGTGCAAGCTAGTCAAACCCCAACCAACCGCCCCGTTATTGTTACTAGTCCCAGGGGAGATGCAGCATTAGGTACTGATTCCTTTTTTCGTCTTTTGTTGGGTCCCGTAATGATTGGTAATGAGCATGAGATGTTGACTAAGTTTCTAAAGTTGAAGCCGCCTATGTTCCATAGTTTTGAGAGTGAGGACGCCTACGAATTCATCTTGGATTGTTATGAGAGGCTGCATAAGCTAGGTATTGTACATCAGCATAGAGTAGAGTTTGTGACTTTCCAGCTTCAGGGTGAGGCTAAGCAGTGGTGGAGGGCCTATGTGGAATGCAGATCGTCATTTTTACCCCCACTCACTTGGACCCAGTTTCATGCTCTATTTCTGGAAAAGTATGTGCTCCGGACCTTGAGAGATCGTAAGAAGGATGAGTTCATGGCTTTGGAGCAAGGTGGTATGTCTGTGGCTGCTTATGAGGCTAAGTTCCATGCTTTTTCTAGATATGCTACGCAATTGGTGACTACTGAGGAAATAAGGATCTGTCTGTTCGTAAAGGGACTGAATTCCAAGTTACATGTATTGTCTGTTCACATGACTTCTGCAGGAAAAAGTTTTAATGAGGTGACAGATTTTATGAAGAAAGTGGAAGGAGTGAGGCGCGATGGGCAGCCTAAGGCGTTGGCTAAGAAAGCTAAGAGCACAGGTAACTTTCAGGGTTCCTACTCTAGAGGTTCAGATAGGCCGACACTTGCAGCCCGACCAATTCAGTCCGCTATGCCCGCTTCTACAGGTAATTACTCGGGAACTCCACATCAGAATTTGATTCAGGATAGCCAGGGAAACGCACCTTCGATGGGCAGCAGGCCATCTTTTGATCACACTTGTTATAATTGTGAGAGCCTGGGAATATGAGGAGAAATTATCCCCACCCACGCATGTTGAACCCCGCGCAACAGCAGACTAGAGCAATGGTCCCCGCGGGAAATGGTAATAATGGTCGAGGACGTCCACAAGGTGGGTGAGGAGGAAATCATCGTGGTCGTGGAGGTCGGGGAAATGGTAACGCAGGCAGAGGTACGGCGCATCCAGGCAGGGAAGTCGCCCATCAAGATGACAGGGCTCAGTGTTATGCCTTTTCAGGCAAGAGTGAGGCAGAGTCTTCTGACGCAGTGATCACAGGTATTATTCTTGTTTGTGACCGGATGGATAATGTGTTATTTAATCCGGGTTCTACTTATTTTTATGTTTCCGTTCAGTTTGCCTTGGGATTTGATATGATTTGTGATGTACTTGATGCCTCCATCCATGTTTCTACCCCAGTTGGAGAGTCTATCATAGTCACCCATATCTATCGTGCTTGCCCTATCTTGTTTATGGGTTTTCAGCCTTGGACTGATTTGATTATTTTAGATATGGCTGACTTCGATATCATCTTAGGCATGACTTGGTTGTCCCCCTATTATGTTGTGTTTCACTGTAATACTAAGTCTGTGACTCTAGAGATCCCCGGTAGGGAAAAGTTAGAGTGGGAAGGGGTGTACAAGCCTAAGACAGCTAAGATCATATCCTCCATTCAGGCTAGGAAACTAGTGGGGCAGGGTTGTTTGGCTTATTTGGCTCATATTCAGGATGTTGAGGTTGAGTCTCCCTCTATTGAGTCTATTCCTGTGGGTGTCAGAATTTAGAGAAGTGTTTCCTACTGATTTGCCTGGTATGCCTCCGGATAGAGATATAGATTTCTGCATTGACTTGGAACCTGGTACCCGCCCCATTTCTATCCCTCCTTACCGTATGGCTCCAGCAAAACTAAGAGAGCTTAAGGCTCAAATCCAAGAGCTTCTTAATAAAGGATTCATTCGTCCTAGTGCTTCCCCATGGGGTGCCCCTGTCTTGTTTATTAAGAAAAAGGATGGTAGTATGAGAATGTGCATAGACTATCGTCAATTGAATAGGGTCACCATTCGGAACAAGTATCCACTACCTCGTATAGATGATCTTTTTGACCAGTTGCAGGGTGCATCAGTTTTTTCTAAGATTGATTTATGGTCTGGTTACCATCAATTAAAGATTAGGCCTGAGGATATACCAAAAATGGTATTCAGAACCCGCTATGGGCACTATGAGTTTCTAGTAATGTCGTTTGGGTTGACAAATGCACCTGCGTGATGAATGGTGTGTTCAAACCATTTCTAGATTCGTTTGTGATTGTTTTTATTGATGAAATATTGGTTTATTCGAAAAGTGAGGAAGAGCATGCTGACCATCTTCGTATTATTCTGGGTGTTCTTGGGAGACAGAAGTTGTATGCTAAATTTTCTAAGTGTGAGTTTTGGTTGACTTCGGTTGCCTTTTTGGGGCATGTAGTTTCAATAGAAGGGGTAATGGTAGATCCTAAAAAGATTGAAGCAGTCAAGAATTGGGTCCGACCTAGTTCTGTGACTGAAATTAGGAATTTTGTGGGGCTTGCCAGCTACTATCATCGATTTGTGAAGAGCTTTGCTTCCATTGCCACACATCTGACAAGGTTGACCAAAAAGAAGATACCTTTTGAATGAACTGAAAAATGTGAGGAGAGCTTTCAAAGGATTAAGACTCTCTTGACCACAACACCTATTCTTGCACTACCGGTGGAAGGTAAAGATTTTATTATTTATTGTGATGCTTCACATTCGAGTTTGGGTGCAGTGCTGATACAGGATAAGAATGTCATAGCCTATGAATCACGACAGTTGAAGGTACATGAGCGAAATTACCCGACATATGATTTGGAGTTGGCAGCGGTAGTATTTGCTCTCAAGATCTGGCGGCATTATCTTTATGGTTTTAAGTGTGAGGTATTTACTTACCACCGTAGCCTGCAACACGTATTCACTCAAAAGGATCTAAATCTGAGACAATGAAGGTGGATGGAGTTACTCAAGGATTATGATGTGACCATCCGGTATCATCCGGGTAAGGCTAACGTGGTGGCAGACGTATTAAGCCGAAAGGCAGTGAGTATGGGTAGTCTAGCTTGCTTGGGTGTGACCAAGCGACCTTTGGCTGAATAAATTCAGCATTTGGAGTCTAAGTTCATGCAGTTGGGCATCTCTGAAAAAGGTGGGGTGTTAGCTAGCATTGAGGTTAGAGCCACCTTCATTGAGGAGATCAAGGCCAAACATTTTGGGGATGAGAATTTGAATGAGCTTAGGAAGAAGACAGTGATTGGTAAGGCACAAGATATTGTTCTTGATGGGGGGGGTGTGCTCAGTTTTAAAGGAATGATTTGTGTCCTTAGAGTGGGTGACTTGATTCAGAATTTATTGACAAAATCCCATAGTTTGCGGTATTCCATTCATCCGGGTGTGACCCAGATGTACCGAGACTTGAAACGACTTTATTGGTGGCCTGGCAAGAAAAAAGACATAGCGGAGTTTGTGGCTAAGTGTCAAAATTGCCAATAAGTAACATATGAGCATCAAAGGCAGGCAGGTTTGCTTCAGAGAATGTCAATTCCGGAATGGAAGTGGGAAAGGATAGCTATGGATTTTGTGGTTGGTCTCCCCAAGACCTTGGGGAAGTTTGATTCTATTTGGGTAGTGGTTGACAGATTGACTAAGTCGGCCCATTTTATTCCAATCAGAATAGACAATAATGCTTAGCAGTTGGCTAAGGTTTATGTGAAAGAGATAGTGAGGCTACACGAGGTGCCCCTTTCTATCATCTCAAACTGTGGTACGCAGTTCACATCCAAGTTTTGGAGGAAATTGCATGATGAGTTGGGCACTCAACTCACCTTTAGCACCGTCTTCCATCCGCAAACGGACGGGAAGTCAGAGAGGACTATTCAAGTGTTAGAGGACATGTTGAGGGCATGTGTGATCGACTTTGGAGGACATTGGGATAAGTTCCTACCCTTGTGTGAGTTCTCTTATAATAATAGTTACAACTCTAGCATTGATATGGCACCATTTGAGGCACTTTATGGGAAAGGATGTAGATCACCCATAGGATGGTTTGAGGCTGGAGATGTGAAACCTTTGGGGGTTGACTTGGTGAAGGATGCTCAGGATAAGGTAAGAAGCATCCAAACTAAGCTTCTAGCAGCCCAAAGTCAACAGAAAAAGTATGCAGACCATAACGTAAGAGACATGGCATTTCAGACTGGTGAGAAAGTTCTTCTTAAGGTGTCACCCATGAAAGGGGTGATGAGATTCGGCAAGAAGGGCAAGCTTAGTCCTTGATAAATTGGACCCTTTGAAGTTCTTGACCGTGTAGGGCCAATGGCGTATAGGTTGGCTTTACCTCCTAACTTATCGGGAGTTCATCCGGTATTTCATGTATCCATGTTGAAGAAGTATCATGGGGACGGGGATTACATCATAAAATAGGACTCAGTTGTGTTAGACAAAGACCTTCAATATGAGGAAGAATCAATTGCAATTCTTGATCGTGATGTACGGAAGCTGAGGACCAAGGAGATTAAGTCTGTGAAAGTTCAATGGAAACATCGTTCGGTTGAGGAAGCCACTTGGGAGACCGAGAAGACATGCGAGACAAGTATTCCTAGTTATTCAATGATTCAGGTACTACTCTACCCTTACTTTAACCGGTATTTACTAGTTGGTCACTCGGGGACGAGTGATGGGTAAATTGGTATCTATTGTAACGACCTGATTCCGTCGTTAGGCAAAAGCCAATGGGGAAAGAATTGGGGTCAGAAAACTTTTCGGTAGTAACTTAGAAATTCCTAGCCTAGTCTAGAATTGGACGAAATCAGAGTCAGTGAGGTCTAGGGAAATGTGGTAATGAATGAGAGAGCTAATTATTTTTTTGATCACATGAGTAGCTAGCTAAGACGTTAAGGAACTCATACAACTTTACGGAATCGAATTCGGGCGAGTAGAACTCCCAAAAGTGATCTTAGCGTGACGAGTAGTTTTTGAATGTCATGGGTTGAAGGTGTGTTGTGAAATGGGGGTTTGAAATTTTAAATTCGACTCTCTGTCTCCATGAAAGCCACCAGGGTGGGGCCGCTGTAGCGGGATAGGGTCCACCACAGCGGGACAGACATGACTTAAGTCGAAAATAAACCCAAAAATTATTATTTCCTACAAGTTCCGTTCTTGAGAGCTAAGAGATGACCCAGGGCTTTTTATTGAAGGTTTACCACCTCTTCTAGCACTAAAGGTAAGGATTTTACTCCCCTAATCTGTATTTCGATCCGTAGAACTTAGATTCTTGGGTAATTATTGTTGAGGGAAAGTTTTGATCTGAAGTTAATGGTGGGAAAATCCATAATCTTGGGTATTGGAATCTTGGGTTTGGCCTAGGGTTAATAATTTTGATTGTAATTTGGGTAATTAGGCCTCGTTTATTGATCATTGCGTCAATTGTATGTTTTTAGACCACGAACAAGCGGAAAGAATCCGGAAAGGGAAGATTCAAGTGCCTTAGGGGGATTCAAGCTTGGTTTCGAAGTAGGTGATGGTTTGATTTCATGTTTGTGTGACGTATGTTAGTATTTGTTTCATTGTAATACATGTATGTATGTGAATTTTGCACTATCGATCACACCTAATGTAAATGAGTATGAATGAATGATTGTAAGCCATGAATCAACACTTGATTGTATGATTATGAGAATGTACATTGTGATTGTGATTGTAGCATGTTGAATGGATCGGGTGTCACGTTCCGACACACTAACTGGGATCGGATGTCACGTACCGACATACATTTGGATCGGGTGTCACGTTTCGACACACTAACTTGGATCGGGTGTCACAATAAGGCACACTAACAGTTTGGGTATGGGTTCCATGAGAGGACCATTGACTTTTCATATATGCGTATTACTGAGAATGTGGAATTGTACATTGCTCCTGAAATGATAATTGATATTGTATATGTTCGGTATATGCGTGTTTACTATGTTGTGACTGCTTATATATATGTTTCACTTACTGGAATAGCCGCGTGATCCTACCAGTACACTGTGGTTGTGTACTGATACTGCACTTGCTCCTTCTTTGTTGAGTACAGGGCATCTTCAGGCGGCTACGGACAGACCTCGTTTAGGATATCAGTGAGCAAGATCAGATTCAAGGGTGAGCTAGTTCTTTCAGGCTGCCATTGGTCCTCTATGTTTTAGTCCACTCTTTTCGGACTCAGACTTTCTAGTTAGATTTACTCGTATGTTTAGTTGGGGTTGTACCCATTTTCCTTAGGCTTGTTGAACTTTAGATGTTTTGGTACATTGACTTTCAGATTCTAGGGGTGTTTTCGGTAATGTTTTAGTAACGATTTATTAGACTTTCAGAGTTTATGGGAACTCCACTTTATTTCTGCATTTAAACCTTCTCTCGTATCTTTAAATGTTTAGTTTTGGGATAAGTTGGTTAGTAGTAATGGTTCTCCCACTGGAGGGTTAGTGTGGGTGCCAATCACGACGGTCTGGGTCGTGACATCGGGAGAGCTTCAGGTGAGTTTTCTCCATTTTGGAGCTTTTATGTTGAAAGAATTAACTTCGGTCAATATTATATTCTTGATAAACGTGTTCAAATAAAATTTATGTCGGCGTTGTTAGCTCTGGAACATTAAGTTTGTTCTAGCAGGACCTTTAGTTCGTATACCATATTGGTCGGCTTGACTTTGAGGTATGTGGTTGATTGTTGTTTTTAGTTGTTTTGGTTTAGTTTTGACTTTGATCAACATTTCAATGAGGTGGCGTTTGTTTATTATTTCATCGATTCCGTTGAGTTTGAAATGTCATTTTTTATTGGATTGCATATCTTATTTGTATTTGTAAGACCACGGATAAATCTCAAGGATTCATTCGAGACTTGAAATTTTCTCCCAAGTTTGCTAATGCAATCGCTTTGGTGACTCGTTTTGGGGACGTCGCTCCTGCGGAGAAGCAACCGCACCGACAATGGCTGGTGACTCAGCCAATGGCCGTTCCTGCAGAGCTTGTCTGCTCAGGTGAATCTTGGGCCTGCGATCCTTTGCCCACTCCCACAGAGCTGTAGGTTTCCATTCACCTTCACACTGTCAGCTTTTGTTCGCGCTTGCGACCTCAGTTTCATCGGGGCGATGATGGCTGAGTGTTTTTTTATATTTGGTAGAGTGCTCAGTCTAATGGGTTTGAGCTCATATCTTGTCAATTTTCTTTGATTCAAAGGTAATTCTTTTTATCTTTACTTTCTATTGTTTATTCTAGCTTCATTACTGTAATTAGTTTTCATTTTGGACCTCAATTATTTGATTTTTAAATCCTGTAAAGTGAGATTTTTAGACCATTTTAGGTTTGAATACACTCCCATCTTCGCTCAACTTTGGGACATATGATCCTCACCTTGAGGGGAATATAATGATAGAGATATTTTTTTCATTTTGTTGTCGAGCTTTGAGGTCAATTTGGACCTGCTTTTCGGTTCAAATTTTGCAACAGTGATATGGATATTGTTAGTCCTGTATTGATGTGTAGTTTCTATTTTAGTAATGTGGCAGCAATTCTGTAACACCTCGGATTCGAAAAGAAGGAAAAATTACAGGTTTCACAGATCTGATGTCAGTATAGACAGACCACCGACAGTCCGTAAGTCGGACCACCGACCGTAGATGGAGCCGTGGGTGGCAAGTTCAGAAAATATCCAGTCCCAGTACTTTTTTACGGTTCACCAGGACGGTCCTTCATTCAATGTACGAGCGTAGATGAATCTCATTTGGGACCACGGTCGTGGTGTACGATTCGTAAGAGGACCCACGGACCGTACATAGGATCCCATCGTTGGGGTTCCGAAATGGTGTTCTCTGAACCAACCAACGGTCGACCAGGACGGTCCATAGTAGGACCTACGAATCGCAGGTCAGACCGTCGGTGGGGGTTTGACAGTTATTTTAAAGGGGCTTTTGGGTCTTTTCCTAAATATTTTAACCCAATACTATATTGTTTTACCCTCTACCCTAGGCCCTATATAATGATTTCTAACCCCCCAAATAACCCAATTCAATTCATACTCTTAAAATTTTAAAAGTTGATCAAGTCATCCTCTCAAATATTTCTCTCTAAGGAAGAAGAAGACTAGGGTTTCAAGGTCAAGTCTCCAAATCCCCAATTGATTGCAAGCTTTTGGAATCAAGGTATGATAGTCTTCACCTATGGATCTCTTTCCTCCATACGGTTCCTAAAATCCCCAATTTTGTAAAGCTAGATTCCCCAATCAAATTAGGATTTTTATTCAATTGTCATGGTTCCTTTCAATGTTGATCCAATTGATTGTGTTGTGTTTTCTTATGCCTGAATTGAAGAAATTGCATGCTTTTAAGTTGAAATCCCATGAACCCATGCTTAACCCATATTTTCTAGACTATGATGATATGATGTGGATTTTGAACTATGAAATATGAATCTATGAAGACATGCATGTTCTTTATGAAAATGATTTAAGTTGTTTTGAGAGTGAAGCATCAATGTTGTTGTTGTGAAAGGATTTCTCACATACTACTCAATACATGAATGCGAAAGTGTTTTCTCACATAAAGGATTCTTAGAGTTGAAAGGTTTTCTCAACTAAACTTTGAATGAATAACTAGGAGTTATTCTAATGAACTTAAGCTTGGATTGGCTACTTGATGTGTCCTTCTATGGATTATAAGACAAGAGGCGATTACCCATGTCCCATAATGATAGACAAGAAGTGATTACTCATGTCCCTTAAAGATAAAATGAATATGATTGATGACTATTCTATGGGAATTATGCTTAACACTGAGTGGACAAGTGGCGGTTACCCGTGTCCCATAACTATGTGTCAGCATAGGTTGTCTTAGATAGACATTAGCTAGTGGATCCACTTAAGCTAGAAGTTATGGTTCTTACATTGGCAAGTAAGGACATCTCTTTTCGGTGTGGGATAGACACCGGATTCCATGTTATAGCTCACATGGTCTCTATGTTGGTTAAGGCTAACTCCCACAATAATGATGAACTAAGGTTACTTCTAGAGGTATCTTACATGTGTTCCAAGATGATTTTTACTTGCATTGACCATGATCATGATTATGCTTCTAAACTCTTATCTTATGTTTTAATTTGGTCTTTGCATGTCATGAAAAGTCCTTTTAGCATGATTTTATAACTCTTATGCATTGCTATCATACTTGGTACATTCTTTGTACTAACGCATACTCTTTCCTACATTGTTTCCCAAATGTAGGGTCCGACGCTCCGATTCCGCATCCTCGTGGCTCGTGATCACTTTAGTAGTTTTGAGAAGTGGTGAGTCCTCATGTTCCGAGGACCGAACCTTTTATCGCTTATCGTCTTTACTTTTCAGATATTGTATTTGATGTATGGGTTACGTCCCAGTCACTCTTGATGTAATAGATGTCTTTGAGACTATGTTAGACTTCCTCTTCATTTTGACAAACTCTATATAAATTGTCTTTTAAACTCTATTATCTTGTATGATGTATGCTAAGTGGCTTGTGTAGGGCCTTTCGGGGACATATGCGTCATGTCACGTCTAGGGAGTACTTTGGATCGTGACAAATTTGAGACGCTTCGAAAAGGAAAAGTTCTTGAGTAGAGGTTCAAGTGCAGTTTTGGCTTCGAGGTAGGTTACGATTTCCTTCTTTAGACTTAGTTTAGTTAGTTTTTTATATACATTGGGTTGCACGTTAGGAAGCTTGTAGGATGAACTTTTACGTTTGTATGATCCTTACCTATGATTTGACCATTTTAGGGACTTCAGACTAGTAGTGTAGTCATAAGCTTTATTATAGATTGGTTTTAGCCTTGGCTTAATTTTGTAGTTTCGATCCTTAGTGGTTTAAACTTAATTTTAGACGTGTTGGTTGTTGTTTAGTATGATTTGTGTTTATTCCAGAGTTTAAGCTTTATTTATGTGATTGTGGGCCTAAGGCTTTGGACTAGCTGGAGCTCCAGGGTGGAGGGTGTTTACCCTATTGGTTTGTGTGATATGAATATACTATGAGTTGGTTGATTGTGATTGACACACATTCATGTACATGAAATTTGCATTGACCATGCTTTGAGACAGAGGTGAGAAATAAGAATTTTCGATTTTAAGACTTATATGCCTCAGTTTTACTTGGTTTGGATTTCGAGGGAATGTGTTATTGGTTAGATGATTTTTATGAAATTATATCGTCTTCTTGTGATTTTAGCTTTAAAGAGCTTTACTTTAAATTTATTGATTTTACTACTGAAAGTGGGTTTTATGACAAAATGAACCATTTTCATAAGATTTCGGTCTTGTGAAAGGGATTTGTTCTAAATTCACTGATTTTTAAGGTTTTGTTGAAAGATGGACTGTTTTACTTCCTATTTGTGAACTCGATGGATGATTCTGGGTTGTATTATCTGCACTTGCATATGTTTATGAGCTCCGGCGGCTCGCAGATTGAATTCTGAATTTTTACTTTTATTGCATATGTAGTTGAGCTCGGACAAGTCTACAAAATGTCTTGGAAAACCTACAAGGCAGCCAATGAGGCGATATATTCTGAAACTTTTTTACTTTATGCATTGCATCATTACACATTGTATGTTGTATGTGATTGACTTTGTGTTTAGTATGCATTATCTCCTATGATTCTTGCTTTCGCTATCAAAGCTTACGAGAAGGATTTTGGTTAGTGTTAGATTCATAGTTTTAGCACTATTATTGCTTGTTGTTTGGATTATAACTTACCTACTAGAATTTATTGTAGACATCATCATAAGCCATTTTCCAATCGTGACACAATCCAATTCAGTCAAGAGACCACCATGTTCAAATTTAATTATTTATAGGCATTTTAATCGCTGGTTTTACGTTAATCAACATTTTACTAGGTTCATAGGGCAAAGTAAACTTTAACATATTTTTGCATTGGATCCATTTTGTAGTTCCTTGATTCAGGTGAAAAAGGATCACAAAGTCCACATATTTTAGTTAATTAACCTCACACTCACTTTATTACATTTGCACAACAAATTAAAGTGGCAATCATGCAACTTTCTTCTAAATTTTTAATTCCTCAATCCCGATATTACATCAATCTTCTCAATATAATTTATTTATTTTTTCTTCAAATGGCTTATTTATAAGGACGAATTGGGAAAAAAATGAACAATTCAAAAGGTGGAGCCACTAAAAATATTATTGGACAGACACACATTTGTCTTTTGTCTGATTGGGTTTTTGTTAATTCATAGGTGTTTAGTCATGGAGAAGAGCAACTTGTAACAATAACTGATCAATAATACTCTCATGTTTATATCATTTGGTATTATAAAGTTAAAAGACTTGGTGTCCTTCTTTTATTTTTAACTAGTGTACTTGTCCGTGCTTCGCACGGATATAAAAAGATATTAAATATATTTTAAAATAATTAATAAATGATATAATAAAAGAGAGAAATACAAATTAAGTTACAATTCTGATATTATCTATTCTGAAAAATTGCTAAAAAATCTCATGCTGCATTTTCAATTTAAAATTGCTTATAAAAAAGATGAAAACATAAAAATTGATATGAAAAGTTTCAGTTAAGTAACAATCTAATTATCATAGTTTCATATTAAATTCAATGATTCTTATAGTAATATTATTGGTTCAACCAACAATACTAATCTACTTGATCATAAATTACATGACTTTTTTTTTTTTGTAAATGACTCTATAATAAAAAAAATAAACAAATAAAAATATATTTGTGCTAAATCATGGTGGGAAAAAAAAATACTTGAATTACATTCGAACATATTTATGCCCGAGATTCAAAAGTTAGAGAATTTTTTTTGATATTTGATGCTCGTATTGGCATTCATTTACTACATATTTGTGTCACATAAGATCCATTAATATTAAAAATATATATTTAAACTTTCATTCTTATAGTAGGCATTGCGAGAAGAGAGAATTAAGTTGCTATAATGAAACACTGTCGTTGAGATTTTACTTTTACAATAAAAATAAAATAAAATAAAATTAATCACATAATTTATCGTATAGAGATTATCAGTAGTGAGAAGAAATAATTTTTAAAAAAGAATATGTGTATGCAACGAAGAAGATGTAGAAAAAGTACCAAGAGTTGAATATTTTTTTACAACACTAATACAATTGTTCCTATTATTACAATATTATTGTGGTAATTATTATACATGTCTCAAAATAGATTTTTATAAGTGTCATTTTAAGGAGTTGTAAATTTGTATATTAAATATTTTGAAGGTTATGAATATGAAAGGTTAGGAGTTATAGACATTACAAAATTAATTAAGATTTAAATTTATGTAATTGAAGATGTATGAATTAAGAATATGATTTTATAAAATAAAATAATTGAAAAAGATTGGAAAAAATGTCAATTTTTTTTTATAATATATATATATATATTGATGTTATTTATATTTCTTCTCCTGTTTTTGGCTTTTATCGTTATTGTGTTTAACTTTTCTCTTTTTTATTTATTAATTTATGTACTATATATTAATTCCACATTAGTCTTGCTTTATTATTTCAATAAAACCTGAAAAGTGAAACATCCACTCTCTTCCTTAACTGATTAGAAAATAAATGTTCATCATTTCTAATAAATTAAATTATATGCTTACACTTTGTATACATTATATGTATATAGTTTGTTTGGATGGAAAGTGCAATAGCATATAATATTAGATTTTTCTTTTTCTTCGTCCATATTTTTCATTGAGGTATCAATTATATTCTTTTAATTGTTTATATGATACAATTTTTGGAGCTGGTCATTTTTAATTATTACGTAATAATAATAGAAATGTTTATATGTAATTCACACAAAGAAGATTAATTTATATATATGACTTTTCTTTAACACTTTAAACACAAATTTGTTATTAAGAGAACTAAATGAAGAAATTTTTTTTTTTTTCTTAATCAATAAGAGAGTTCAAAAAAAATATTTTTAGTTCTTTATATATATATATATATATATATGATCTCTAATTTTAGTATACATTTAAGTTTTATTATTTTTATATTAAAATTTTATAATGCCTCTAATTATAAGATAACAATATGAAATATTAAATGATATCGTGAACATGGCTATTAACATAATTTAGGGTTTGTGATCATTAAAAATCATGAAAGTAAGGAAAATAAAGACAATTAAATATCAAATAATTTTATGAACATGACTATATTAATATAATTTAGAAGTTATATGATCATCAAATGTCATGAAAGTAAGAAAAATAAAGGCAATTAAAATTTTCTATTAAAGAATATGAATAAATGAAGGAGTAGTAATTGACATATTTATTTTTATACAATAATAAGAAATATATAAAAAAAAAATTATCAAGAAAATGAGAAAAAAAGATAAATATGATTCTTGGCAAAAAAAAAGTGTCATATCACTTTTCTTCTAGATAATTTATATGTTGTGTAAAGAAAGTAGATTGAGAGAGACAAATAGTTTTACTAAATTATTTTTAT
>JAJONR010001860.1:0-98109 GCA_029582245.1 Solanum etuberosum | reverse complement strand
CGTTTGGGAATTTGGATGAGAACTCAATGGCTCTGCAAATGGGTTTGTAGGTACCTTGATAAAGGTCATGGCCTAGAAATCTGATACTGGTTTGGAAAAGGGCCATTTTCCTGGCGTTGATGACTAAACCGTTCTTCTTTACAATCTTTAAGAAGGTGTTCAGATGCTTGAAGTGAGAATCAATGTTCTCAGAGAATATAAGGACATCATCTATATAAACAATAGACATATAAGAATAATCATTAAAAATGGAATTCATAATGTTTTGAAGAATTTCCAAAATGGGTCTTGTTGATTTAAGTCTTCTTTGGAGTTTCCAAGGTTAGATTAGTTTTCGCTAACCTTATTCGAGTCTAGGGCTGAGATTAGAAAGGGTTTGGTTCACTATTGAAGAATCTACCATTGGAGGTTGAAGAAGCTTGAAGAAGACACAAGTGAGTTTTGAAATCTGGAGGTTTTTGCAAGGAATTGAGAGCTAAAAAGTATTGGGTGTTGTTCCCCATATCAAGGGGAGATTGTATCTCGAATTTCATGAAATTCTGAGCTAAAAATCTTGAGGGTTTTATTTTGGGTCTTCATCTTGTTCTTGAAGTTCATGAAGAAAATTTGGAGTTTCAACCACTAGGAGGATCTTGGTTGTTCTCTCTTCCCTTAGCCGTAAGCACTAGGCAATCTCTCATTAGGTTACAACTCTAACCACGACCATAGCAACCATCCATGCTAACTAGGCACTTACCATTATTCTTCCTTCCACACTTCACACAAGTAGGCTTAGTCACATGAAATTTACTACCATTCGCTCCTTGGGATTTAGGGTTAAACACCCTCTCCTGGTTATACCTAGGGGTATTGGGGGAAACTTAACCGGAAGATTTTTGTTGAATTCTAGGTCAACCTTGTCCATCGGATCTAGTATTGGAGAAGTTCCCATCACCGATCCTTACTCTTTTCACCTCCCTATTCTTTTCCTTGAGTTTATATTCCTCAATTTGTTGGGCGTACACCATAAGACGTGAGATATCCATATCATGATGGGGCATTTCCGTACGACATTCTTTTTCTACCATGTCGCACACACCCATAAAAAACCTACTCATCCTATCCCTCGAATCCACCACCATAGTTGGAGCATACTTGGACAATTGAGTAAACTTTAGGGCATACTCCTTCACACTCATACTTCCTTGACGAAGGTTAATGAACTCTTCCACCCTAGCTTCACTCAACTCTCGGGGAAAGAACCTATCAAGAAATGCCAATTTAAACACTTCCCACTCTATGGGACCCACTCCTTTCGGCCTACAATCCTTCCATTGATTATACCACACTTGAGCAACACATTTCAATTGGTAAGCGGCTAACTCCGCTTTCTCTACCGAAGTGACCCCCATAATAGCAAGTACTTTATGAACATCATCCACAAATTCTTGAGGATCCTCCTAAACTTTTGAGACATAAAATACGGGGGGGTTCATTCTTGCAAAATCTCACACTCTTGAAGCGGCCCAATTCGGATTAGGATTCACCGGAGCTACAAAATCTCTATTGGCTTGAGCCGCCAAAGTTTGGGCCTACATTTGAAAAGTCAACCTAACCTCCACATTTGACATAGACGTAGGATCAATCAGAGCTTAAGGAGCTTGAGGAGGAGCTCATTCATTCACATGGTCTTCCTCGTTCCTTCTTGCGAAAGCCTTTCTAGTAGTCATATCATGTAGACCATAGGGCAAGTATTAGAAGGAAGACCTTATAGAGTTAAACTCTATCGCACGACTTAAGAGTAATGAAAGAGGTGAAATTTCCTAAGCATCTTGTAGCTTCTCATACATAAATGTGGCGCGCTTCACACTCATGAATGAGACTCTACTAGACGTGGCTTATGAGACATAATCCTAGAATCATTTTAAACCTTGTACTATGATTACCAAGTTTGTCACGACCTAGGGGTACCCCCTAGATGTAACATGGCGTATAGAACCCCGAAGGACTCCATACAAGCCACTTAGCGTATCATAACATAAGAAATAGAACAATAAGAGTAAAAACACATTTCAAGTTTAAAATTTTCATAAAAGAAAAGCGGAAGTCTAGACTCAAAGTCTCAACATAGCCATCTATTACAATACTCAAAATGAAAAGGGACATAACCCATATATCATTGTTCAAAAGGGAAATACCAGAAATGAAACTACATCACGAAATAGTCATCCTCGAACCATGAGGACTCACCAACAAGCTAGGAGAATAATTCCAAGCTTTAGTCACTACGATGATCACCTTGAGAACCGGACCCTACACTTGGGAAGAATGTAGGAAAAGTAGGCGTTAGTACAAAAATGCAGTAAGTATTATAGCCATGCATGAAAACATTGAAAACATGCTAAAAGGGACATTTCATTTGAAAGCATGCAATTTATCAAGTTTAAACATCATAAGAGGTAACAACATATTCATAAACATAGTTAATACAAAGCTCATCATAACACAAGAGGAACACTTCATAAATAGCCTCAAAGCATACTTGGCAAGGCATGAATAAGGACCCATAAATCTCACCCATGCTAAATAAACCACTTTAGGACATAATTCATGTTCCTCATCTTTTAAAACTCTTGAACACTGTGAGATACTTTTTCAAGCATGTCTTAGTTCGTGATTACTTTGAACACTACAGGATGCCTCTTTAAGAAAACCTTAGTTCAATATTAAACTTCTTGTTATTGTGGGAAATAAGCCTTAACCGACATGAGACCATGTGAGCTTAACATGGAATCCGATGTTACCCACACCGAAAAGGGTTGTCCTACTTGCCTAGGGTAGAACGATATTGTTAGCTTAGGTGGATCCACTAGCTAAACAACCTATAAGGGCACATAGTTTATGGGATAAGGAGATTGTTACTAGAAACGCAGCCTAACTACAGGGGAGCTTCCATCTCAAGAGATTTCTTCTACAAACCCGGCCTTACTACGGGAGAGCTTCCATCTCACACAATATCCACTCGGTGCTAAGAATTAAATTCCCACGGAGTAGTTATTAAGTCTAGACTGAATGTTATTACTCATGAAAGGGCGCCTTTTGCCTACCGAGTCAAGGTACATTACTTAGAATAGCTCATTATTCACTCATGAAAGGGTGCCATTGGCCTACCGATTCAAGTTACATCAATTAAGATAGCTCTTTAATTACTCATGAAAGGGTGCCCTTGGCCTACCGATTCAAGGTATATCAATTAAGACAACTCTTTAGATTATGCGTGAGAAAACCTTTCACCATCCATGATTACTTGCATTTAGATTCAATTAGGTGAGAAATCCTTTCAACCCTAGAACCTTCAAATAGTTGTGTATATGAGAATTTCCTTTCAACAACACAACAATTACGTTATAACCATAGGCACTGCACTCTCAAAGTATTCTTAAAGCATATACATAAATCTCATAAATATGCATAGTCCTCATACTTGCCCTTTCAAGGCTCAAAGCTCATATTCAATAAAAAAATCTAGAATTTACTACATTAGACATGGATATTATCATAATTCAAGTATCCCAATTACTACATGCATAATTTTGAAACATTCTTCTATCATCAACAAACCCACATCACAAGATCACAATTGAGTAATATGGGGATTTATGGTCTCTTGGGGGATTCATCATAAAAACCATAGGAAATCATCAATTCATGCATAGTATATCATAGTTCAATCATTAGAATCGATTTTTAAAGGAACCCATGACTTTGGAATCAAACCCTAACTTTGGGGATTTATATCTATGAAATTGGGGTTTTGAAGGGACTCCATGGATGAATTCTATTCATGGATGAAGAGCTACCATACCTTAGCAATGAATCCCTTTGAATTTGAGTAGAAAACCTTGTTCCTTGAACCCTAGCTCCAACTTCCTTCTTCTTCTTCCTTGAAGTTCTAGAGAGAGAATATTTGGAGAAAATAAACTTTCTTTGGGATTTAATTTGGGTTTTGGGAAATACTGAGGTGAATGGGTTGGTTATTGAGTTAAAATGGTTTATATAGGTGTATCAAACTAAAGCCGAACCACCTCACTTAATACCCACTTAAAAGGGAACTATCCAAAATAACCCTCATTTAATGAGTGTTGCCCAGGGACTACGCACATCTTCACGAGCCGTCAAGGGAACCACGACCCTTGAAGGTGCCCGTGGTCCCTTGACCAGTAGCTAGGATACACTATCATTCCCCCCACAAGGTGAAGGCAACCCCACAAGCCTTCTCATGGGTCGTGGTCTTCACCACGAGCCGTGAAGTGGCTTGTGAAGGGGAGCCTTTTTGGGGTAGCTTTAAGGAGGCTACTGCCTCACCACCACGGGTGGCACCACAGGGAATGGTGGCCACCATGGGTCGTGAAGACCCTCGAGGAGGTGGGGGCAGTGCCTTGGCACATTTTGGGAAGCCTTGGTCCCTCGCTTTTGGCCTTGCCCATTTTCCTTGGCTCTTTCCCTTCTCCCTTGATGTTAATCCTCATGTTTAACTCTAGGTTAGCCTACTAAATTTCTAGGGTGTTACAATATGATACAATCCAGATTACCTCAAGAGCATTCACTCAACGCATTGAAGGGTTACTCATGAAACTAGGGGTTCCCGAGCTTATATTGGGGGCAAGGAGGGTATCACATGCATGAAAGATAGCTTGGTAAAGCAAAGGGACAACTTTACCCCTTTGGCGAGCAGGAGTCCAGTTGGCGCGTCGCCCAATGCCTTGGGCGATGACCCCCAGACTGCCTAAAGTTACCGAGCGTGGCTAGAGATGGAGTCAAGGTAGGAACCATCGCCGACCAGTCGGTGCACCGCCTAGTCCATTAGGCGAGCCCGACTTGGCTCGCCCTTTGGCAACTTCGGGTCACTGTTGGGCCCTTTTATGTAATAAAGTCCTAAACCTATAAATAAGAAGTTTAGGGTCATTTTTAGGTAGATTAATTTGAATGTTGAAAACTAAAAACTTATGTTGAGTGTTGAGAGCTTGGTAAAGCTTTTGTTGACTATTGTTAGAAACGTCGGCTGCTTGGGAGTTCATTGGCCTTGAGGTCGTCGTAAGAGTTAGATGCTATTGTTGGATTAACGAATCAAGGTCTTAGGGTTTAATATACCCTTTGGTTGCTTTTTGTTTCCTCTTTGTGTGTGTATCTATTTATCCTTTACTTTCTTGTCTTTCGATTTCCGCATTATTGTAGTTCTCTTTTGAGAATTACATCATTTGGTATCAGAGTAAGGCTTAGATTCGTTTCTACAAAATCTAGTCTTGGGTTGTTACAAAAAAAAAGTAAAAATCATTTTGAAGAATTTCCAAAATGGGTCTTTGTTGATTTGAGTCTTCTTTGGAGTTTCCAAGGTTAGATTAGTGTTCGCTAACCTTATTCAAGTCTAGGGCTGAGATTAGAAAGGGTTTGGTTCACTATTGAAGAATCTACCATTGGAGGTTGCAGAAGCTTGAAGAAGACACAAGTGGGTTTTGAAATCTGAAAGTTTTTGAAAAGAATTCAGAGCTAAAGAGTATTGGGTGTTGTTCCCCATATCAAGGAGAGCTTGTATCTCAAATTTCATGAAATTTCGAGCTAAAAATCTTGAGGATTTTATTTTGGGCTTCATTTTGTTCTTGAAGTTCTTGAAGAACATTCAAATCTTCAAAGGGAAGAATATTCAAAAAGAAGGAGTTTGATTCCAAAAGAGTAGAAAGAGAAAGTGTATAAGTGTTTGTCAAAAGAGGGAATTTACCAAAAATGGTAAATACTAAAGGACAAGTGCATGGGGGGACCACAAATTCATAAATTTGGAGGTCTCTGGGAGAAGACGTTGGAAATTGGGCAAGCCCCGACTTGGCTCGCCCAGTCCACTCAGTGCCTCGCCCTTTAGGAAGTGTGGTCGCCGACTTAGCTTGCTTTGGCTGGTGTTACTTGAAATTTCGGCGAGCTCAACCTTGCTCACCGAGTCCATTCGGTTTCTCCGCTGAACTTCAACCTAGATCGCTGAGTTGCCTTGTCAAATTGAAAAGTTTGGCGATCCCATCTTCAAGTTGACGAGCTGAACTTCACTTTCGGCGAACAAAATAGGTCATTTGGTGATAGAAAACTCAGTTTATGCTTCTAATCTCAGGTTCTAATTCCTAGTTTCTTTTCTTTTGATTTTCAAACTTTCTCAAGATTCCTAAACTGATTTTCAACTTCTAATTTCTCTACTTGTTGACTATTGGTTCTTGAATTCATATCTTTGTTAGTGCCTTTTCTTTTTGTGCTTTTATTCGTTTTACTTCGTAGTTAAATTCTTGATTCAAGTCCATTTTTATTTAAAACAAGATTCCATTACGGCCAAGAGTAGATATTGACACCTTGTGATCAACCGAGTATAAACAATCTTCAACATTAGCCGCGCCAATTTTGAGAGGCAATCAAAGGTGAGTAAACACGAGTCATTGTGAGTTCATTTTACTAACGCTAACGTTGTTTGCTGTTTTATTGAGTTGTCTTAATTGTTAGGTACAATGGCGATCGGAAGTGAGACCTATGCACCTAAGGGGAAGGTAACCTTGGAATCTATCATGGGAGCTCTTACTAATGTGAATCAGACAATTGGGCACTTAAGGGGACACTTGACTGCCATAGAGGGTGGTCTATCAAGAATGGATGAGAGTCTGGACATGGTGGAAGGTCGAGTTAACTCTACTAACTCCACACCACAAACTGCTCTTCGTGCTCCCACAAGTGAGCATGACCACACTAGCTCTCCTACTATCACACTCGGAACTATGACTGATTGGAAAGAAAGTATGTCCATGATGGAATATGGAAGGATCAATGTGGAGAATGAGGCTTGGCCCAAAGAAAGAGAGTTCACCCTACCAACATATGTGGTAAAGCGAACTATGACTAGCAAGGCCATGAGTGACCAAAGTCAAAGAGAGAATATTTTCCTTTCCAAGTCCCTCATCCAAGGTAATGTATGTTGCTTGATCATTGACAGCGTAAGTTGTGCAAACCTTACTAGCACCGTTATGGTGGATTTCTTGAAGCTTCCTACCACTAAGCGTTCTAAGCCTTCCAAACTTCAATGTTTGAGTGATGGTGAGGAAATGAGGGTGCATAGACAGGTGTTGATCAAGTTTCAAATTGGGAAATACCAAGATGCGGTCCTATGTGATGTGATCCCAATGAAAGCTTGTCATGTACTACTCGGGAGACCTTGGCAACATATTTGTTCGACAAAACATGATAGAAGAAACAACACCTATTCACTTGTGTCGAATGGACGTAAACATGTCCTTCATCCTATGTCACTGTCTCAAGTCGTTAAGATGTATCAACAGATGGATGAGTTGAGGGATAAAAGGAAGGAGGAGGAGGAACATGTGGAGGTCGAAGGCCAAAAAGAAGAAGAAAGGAGGAAGTTGAATGGAAAAGTCCAAGTATTATTGGCTGACCATAACGAGATAAGGGAGGACGTGGAATTCCAAAGTACATTGATCCCTGTTACACCTAGGGATCATGTGTTGCAAGCTAACCCATCTAATTCTTCTCGTCCCCATTCTATTTCCTCTCTCTTGCACTATTCTAATGAAGCCCTTTTAATGGGACTGCCAAGTGGAGTCCCCCCTCTCCGGGGTATTGAGCACCAAATTGACTTCGTGCCAGGTTCACAATGTCTAACCAAACCGGCTTATCGAAGTAATCCGGAAGATATCCAAGTGCTACAAAGGCAAGTTGAGGAACCCCTCAACAAGGGCTATGTAAGGAAAAGTACAAGTTTGTGCACTGTTCCGGTTCAATTTGTTCCAAAGAAAGGTGGAGCATGGCACATGTGTATTGATTGGTGGACCATCAGAAAGATAATCTTAAGGTATGTTCATGCTATCCCTAAATTAGATGATATGATTGATGGGCTCAATGGTTATTGTGTGCTTTCAAAGATGGCGCATCCCACTTCGTGTCATAAATGGGATGATGATTCCAATGTGGCATTCTTGTTTGATGAAAATATTGTTAAGTTGTTTGAGAATACACTATGGTGTGATGACACAAGTTCCACGGGTGGAACTCTCACAAATGTTGTTAAATTGTTTGAGAATCCACTGTAGTGCAATGACACACTTCCTCAAGATGCAAATCTCGTCTATAAAGATGATAGTACATTTATTGGGAAGGGTAGTGTTAAGATGAAAAGGGATGCCTATGTTTTAACTGTTACTTCTTCCTTGTGTGTTCCAATGCTTCGTATGAGTTATGATCCTCTAGCATCTAGAGTGGAGGCTAAAGTTGGGAACCCCTTGATTGAAGTGTATTAGGCAACACCTTTCTCCATTACTTGTTTGCATATCATGATGCTCATGCTATTGAGTGGAGTATGTTGTTGGAAGGTAAGAGTGATAATCTTATAAAAGGAGGTGCACTTGATCCAAGTTCATGTATTGCCTTTACATTTGACCCCGGTAGTGAGTTGAATTATGACATTTGTGTGGGGATGCTTGGTCGAAATGGCAGGCATAATGTGGGTAAATCTGTTGATACCTTTCCCTATGCAGGGAAGCTCTTCTTGAGGTTTTACCATTCAATTGAAGGGCCTACATTGTTCATGGGGAAGGATAGTTTCCTAGACCCCCTTTCTTTACCCTTGCTTTGAGTTTGATCTTGTTGTTAATGCATCGTATGGGGCGGGGAAGAGCTATTTTCCAAGAGAAGGTGAAGTTTATACCTTCCTCTACAATCTCTTTGCATATGATGAATCCACTGGTTGTATTAAAGGTGGCTTGCATGTGGATCGGGATGTCATTGAGGTCTATACTTGTTTGTATTATCCAGTTGTGTGGACCTTTTATCATTTTGATCCCGGTGAATCTTTGAGAGTACTTGAAATTGTGGAGATATCATCTTTTGGGTTGTATTATCATGTTGTTGAGAAGAATAGCCATTGTCCTTGTGCTACATCTATAGGCCTGATAGCCATGACAATAGAGGATGCTTGATTGTTCCTTGAGTTTGAGTTGGTTCGGGTCAATGGTTTTAGTATTACTCTTTGTACTACCCATCATGCTATGAGGATAAGCTTCTTGCTTGTGATCTATGTGGTTTTACAAGGTTTGGATTCCAGGACTCAATTTTATCTACTTGCATATGATGATACTCATGCTTTTGTAGGTAGCATATGTTATGTTGGTAGCGAAATCAATAGGGAAAATGAGAGTCTCCTTGACTCGATGTTATGCAATCCTTTTCCATTTGACCCCGGTGTTGGTTTTAAGTGTGCTTAGTGTGGTAGTAACACCATCTGTCATTCATATGATTCTTACTTACTGTTATTACTTGATCCTATGTGCTTGCATGAGGTATGTTTGCCAATTTCGGTGGGGAATACTTGTGTACTTGAACCCGCTCATGAATTGGGAATAATTACTTTCTTGAAGTTATCTAGTGCATTGGATGGAGTCGTAATGTGGGTCAACATTACTTATGCCTTTGCATTTAGGTCTGAGAGTGCTTATGTGCTACTAGGCTTAAAGGGGGATTTGTGCTTGTTGGAATGTGGAACCAATGAAGGTATACATGAGTGGTTGCTTAAGTTTATTGGTTTCTTCGCTCTACCCCTTTGTCAAAGTTTCTTAAGTAGCCAAGTATCTATTGCTTTGATGGGTTACAAATCCTTTGTTGATCATTTTGATGCTTGGTTATACATTAAGTTTGTGCATCCTTGGCATGGTGCTAGGATAGCTATTGCTAACGCTAACCCTCATCACATAAGGACCTTGTTGTTATTTTCTCCCCCTATAGTTTTGCAAGGTTTCGATTCGAGGACGAATCCTTTTCAAGAAGGGGAGAATGATGCAATCCAAATTTCCTCAAGAGCATTCACTCAACGCATTGAAGGGTTGCTCACGAAGGTAGGGGTTCTCGAGCTTATATTGGGGGCAAGGAGGGTATCACATGCGTGGAAGATAGTTTGGGGAAGCAAAGGGACAATTTTTCCCCTTTGGCGAGCAGGAGTCCAGTTGGCGCGTCGCCCAATTCCTTGGGCGATGACCCCCAGACCGCCCAAAGTTACAGAGCGTGGCTAGAGATGGAGTCCAAGCAGGAACCATCGCCAACCAGTCGGCGCACCGCCTAGTCCATTAGGCGAGCCCGACTTGGCTCGCCTTTTGGCCACTTCGGCTCACTTTTGGGCCCTTTTATGTAATAAAGTCCTAAAACTATAAATAGGCAGGTTAGGGTCATTTTTAGGTAGATTATTTTGTATGTTGAAAACTGAAAACTCATGTTTGAGTGTTGAGAGCTTGGTTAAGTTTTTGTTGACTATTGTTAAAAACGTCGGTTGCTTGGGAGTTCAATTCCCTTGAGGTCGTCGTAAGAGTTAGGTTATATTGTAGGATTAACGAATCGAGGTCTTAGGGTTTAATATACCCTTTGGTTGGTTTTTGTTTCCTCTTTGTGTGTCGATATATTTATCCTTTATTTCTTGTCATTCGATTTCTGCATTTTTGTAGTTTCCTTTTGAGAATTACATCACAATATCTCCCCCTTGGGAACATTCATCGAGCATGACAATCTAGACACCTTACGGAAGTAAAGACTCAAGACTAGCAGCCCATCATGCATGCAACATCAAATTAATGCATAATTCAAAGGAGGAAATATCAACTCCAACTCAAACATACTCAATGCATGACAAGGAAGTAGGAACTACATCTAACAACCCATTATGCATGAAATCTCAACATTTCTCATGTTCATAGGAGGAACTACCTTCTCCAAACTAAAAGCATGAGCAACACAATCTCATGGAGCCTTTATGCAATTTACTCTCAAAAAGCATAACTAAAGCATGTTCAACAATTCATCTCATGAAGCATATAGGAAACTTTTACTCAATGCACAACAACATGAGGAAAATCAATCATGAAAACTCATTTTCTTACTAAACATAAATTTCTTATGAACATGCATAACATAGGGAAATTATGGAAAAAATCTAATACACACATGACTCCCAAAATAAGGAAAGACTCAAGAGGAACTCATCATCTCAAGCTAGAATAGGAGTAGAAGGAAAAATATGAGGATAGCAGCATTTCATAACAATCTTGGCCTCCGAAGTAGCACCCTCAACTAGATGGTCCTTCCATAAAACCTTCACGGAAGCTATTTCCTTATTTCGCAACCCCTTAACTTACCAGTCTTGAATCTCTATCGGAACTTCCTCATATGAAAGACTTTCATCCACTCTTAATCCTTCCTTACCAATTTCTTAACACTCTTCATAGGCGAAATTTCAAAATGGATCAAATAATGAACATTAGGGACACTCAACAACCTTGCTATCCAATCATACCATCTCCCCCTTGCGAGAAAGCCTCAACATATTCCTTAAGCACCGCTTCCTTTCAGGTCAACTAAAATTGGATCAAGCCCTTGCTTGGCTGTCACATCCGCCACAAAAAATGATTCGAACCCATTGTGAACCATGACACCACCCTTGGTGAAGTCCACTAATTGAATACTTAACCGGGCCAACCTATGAGCCTTTTGAATTAACTATTTCTTATGTTCTTCAATATGTGTCACACTACCCCAAACAACATAACTAAAAACTGATAATGACCGTCCCGGGTCCTAAAATTCGTCTTTGGAAAATTTTCACCTCTCACCCTTACTTGGTGCTATCCCGACCTAAGATCAATCTTAGAGGAATAACTAACCTCTAGGGATAGAACTTCCCTCCTTCCACTCTAGGATAGACTCATTCAGAAACTAACAATTTGAATACACAGGTTCTACAATCACATAGTAACATAACTAGAGTGCAGCCAAACCATCACAAGGATAACATCAAAATTTAGCAAATCACAACATCAACTAAGATGCTATCAACATACCGGGATCAACATCGGGAGCACACTCTTCTTCTCCTCTAGCTTGAAGTGCATAAAACCAGTTTTGCTTAGGAGCATTGGAGTTTGAACCAATAGGAGGAGCTTGCTTGTTCTCTCTTCCCTTAGCAATAAGCACTGGGAAATCTCTCATTAAGTGACCAATCTCACCATTACCATAGCAACCATCCATGCCGGCTAGGAACTTACTGTTATGCTTCCTTCCACACTTCACACAAGTAGGCTTAGTCACATGAGATCCACTACCATTCCCTCCTTGGGATTTAGGGTTAAACACCCTCTCCTGGTTATACCTAGGGGTATTGGGGAAAACTTGACCAGAAGATATTTGTTGAATTCTAGATCGACCTTGTCCATCAGATCTAGTATTGGAGAAGTTCCCATCACCGGTCCTTGCTCTTTTCACCTCCCTATTCTATTCATTGAGTTTAGATTCCTCAATTAATTGGGCATACACCATATTACGTGAGATATACATATCATGATGGAGCGTTGCCGTACGACATTCTTTTTCTACCAAGTCGCACACACCCGTCAAAAACCTACTCATCCTATCCCTCGAATCTGCCACCATAGTTGGAGAATACTTGGACAATTGAGTAAATTTTAGGGCATACTCCTTCACACTCATACTTCCTTGACAAAGGTTAATGAACTCTTCCACCTTAGCTTCTCTAAACTCTCAGGGAAAGAACCTATCAAGAAATGCCAATTTAAACTCTTCCCACTCTATGGGACCCGCTCCTACCGGCCTACCATCCTTCCATTGATTATAACACTCTTGAGCAACACCTTAAGCGGCTAACTCCGCTTTGTCTACTGAAGTCACCCCCATAATAGCAAGTACTTTATGAACCTCATCCACAAATTCTTGAGGATCCTCCTCAACTTTGGAGCCATAAAATTTGGGGGGGGGGGTTCATTCTTGCAAAATCACTCACTTTTGAAGCCGTCGAATTCACATTAGGATTCACCGGAGCTACAACATCTCTATTGGCTTGAGCCACCAAAGCCTGGGCCAACATTTGAAAAGCTGACCTAACCTCCACATTTGACATAGCCGTAGGATCAATCAGATCTTGAGGAGATTGAGGAACTTGAGGAGATTGAGGAGGAGCTCCTTCATTCACATTGTCTTCCTCGTTCCTTCTTGCGAAAGCCCTTCTAGTATTCATATCCTGTAGACCATATGGCAAGTATTAGAAGGAAGACCTTATAGAGTTGAACTCTATCGAACGACTTAAGAGTAATTAAAGAGGTGACATTTTCTAAGCATCTTGTAACTTCTCATACATAAATGTGGGGCGCTTCACACTCATGAACGATACTCTACTAGATGAGACTTATTAGACATAATCCTAGAATCATTCTAAATCTTGTACTCTGATAACCAAGTTTGTTAAGACCCTGGGGTACCCCCTTGATATAACATGGCGTATAGAACCCTGAAGGACTCCATACAAGCCACTAAGCGTATCATCACATAAGCAATAGAACAATAAAAGTAAAAATGCATTTCAAGTCTAAAATTTTCATAAAAGAAAAGCGGAAGTCTAGACTCTAAGTCTCAACATAGCCATCTATTACAATACTCAAAATGAAAAGGGACATAGCCCATACATCATTGTTCAAAAGTAAATACAAGAAATGAAACTACATCATGAAATAGTTGTCCTCAAACCATGAGGACTCATCAACAAGCTAGGAGAATAAGTCCAAGCTTTAGTCACTACGATGATCACCTTGAGAACCGGACCCTACACTTGGGGAAAATGTTGGAAAAGTAGACGTTAGTATAAAAATACACTAAGTATTATAGCCATGCATGAAAATATTGAAAACATGCTAAAAGGGACATGTCATTTGAAAGCATGCAATTTATCAAGTTTAAACAATACAAGAGGTACCAACATATTCATAAACATAGTTAATACAAAGCTCATCATAACACAAGAGGAACACTTCATAAATAGCCTCAAAGCATACTTGGAAAGGCATGAAAAAGGACCCAAATATCTCACCCATGCTAAGTGTGGTTTGGGTTCTGGGAGTTGGCAAAAAGGTGTTGAACCACGACCCTTATCCACAAGGCATGGACCCACCCACGAGGTGTGGGTCCTGCAATAGGTCACTGCCTTGGTCAGTTTTCTTGGGGCCTCTTCATGGGCCCTTAGTAGGTCCTTGAGGTTTGGCACCTTTATGTTCTAATATGCTAAACCCTCTATTTAAGTTCGGGGTGTTACAATATCTCCCCCTTGGGATCATTCATCATCAAATGACGTTCTAGGCACTTTTTAAGGTCACGACTCTAGACTAGCAACCCATCATGTATGCAACTTGTCTAAATGCACACAACCAAAGGAGGAACTTCATCTCCAAGATAAACATACTTCAATTCAACACAAGGGAGGTAGGAACTACATCTAACAACCCAAAGTTCATGCAATTCTAACATTTCTTATGTTTAAGGAGGAACTTACCATCTCCAAGATAAAAGCATGTTCAACACAATCTCATGGAGCCTATATGCAATCTAACTCATAACATACATCCAAGGAGGAATCTCTCAACTCCAAGATAAGGCATGTTTCACATCTCATCTCATGAAGTCTATGGGCAACTCATATTAAATTTACTACAACATGAAGAAAATCTATCATGCAAACTCATTTTCTTTCTAAACACAAGTTTTCATGAACATGCCCAACATAAGGAAATCATGGAAACATCTAAAACACACATGACTTCACACATAGACCAAACAATGAATAACTCACTAACTCCTCATCTTCCTAAGGGATCTAGGAATGTCGGATCTCCAACACACTTATTTATCATAGAGACATGGAAATCCGAATGAACCTATGCCAACTCATCTTAAGATCTCACATGGGCCTACAACATGGGGACTAAACTTCCCATACTCATTATACCTTTCTAAGGTGATAAATTCAAGTAATCCAAATCATGAACATTAGGAACACTCAACGACCTTGCTATCCAAGCACACCATCTCCCCCTTGGGAGTAAGCCTAAACGGACTTTCTAAGAACCGCTTCCTTAAATTCTAAGGTCGGATGAAATCATCACAAAACTTTCACATCCATCACACTAAATGATTTTAAACCATGGTGGACTATACTACTACCCTTCATAGGAGTCTACTCAATTACCACATCTAGGTATTATCTAACCACCCTACTCATCAAATCTTTTCAATAAACCTAAAACTCATAATGACCATATCAGATTCTACTATCAATAACTCATAACAATAATGTAGCCCATTCATACTAAACACAACATCAAAGTCTAGCATATCAAGACACAAAATACCAAATAATACCAGAATCTAATAAAGCATAAAACACATACCGGTAATCACATTCGGAGGACACTCTTGTTCACCTCTAGCTTGGAGAGTATAAAATCTATTCTTCTTTGGAGCATTCCCATCCAAACCACTATGAGCAACTTGCTTACCCTCTCTTCCCATAGCCCTCATCTTTGGGCAATTTCTCATCTTGTGACCACTTTCACCACAACTAAAGCAACCCTCCATACCGGCTAAACATCTACCCTCATGTCTCTTTCCACACCTAGCACAAGTAGGCCATAGGGATTTACTAATAATTCCTTGAGGTTTAGGGTTAGACACTTTATCTTCACTATACTTAGGAGCATTGGAGTAGTCTTGTCCGGAAAACCTTTGTCGATTCCTAGAATGACCATGTCCATCTGACCTCACATGAGAGGAATCACCATCATCATTTCTCGACCCCTTTTTCTCCTTAGCTCTGCCTTTTAGTTTCACCTACTCAATTTTTTGGGCATGAGTCATAAGACGAGCAATATCCATATCATGAACAAGCATAGTCGTACGACATTCTTTCACCACTAGATCGGACACTCCCGACACGAACTTACTCATCTTAGCTCTACGATCCGCCATAATAGAAGGAGCATACTTCGATAGTTGGGTAAACCTCAAGGCATATTCCTTAACACTTATACTACCTTGCCTAAGGTTAATGAATTCAAGCACCTTAGACTCTCTCATCTCTAGAGGGAAGAACCTATCAAGAAAAGCATTTTTGAACCTCTCCCACTCTATGGGACCCATTTCCACCGATCTAGCCTCTTTACCACACTTGAGCAACCCCCTTAAGTTGATAGGCAGCCAATTCCGCCTTCTCTACCGGAGTAACTCCCATAATTTCTAACACCTTATAGACCTCATCTATAAAATCTTGAGGATCTTCCTCAAGTCTTTACCCATAAAACTCCGGAGGGTTCATCCTCATAAAATCCCTAACTCTTGAAGTGGTCGTATCCAAAATTTGGCTCACGGGGGCTACCACCTCTCTATTGACTTGAGCCAACATTTGAAAAGCTGATCTAACCTCCGCATTTGTTACATTCTCATCCAAAGGATCATTCGGAGCTTGAGGAGGAGCTTGGGAAGGAACTTCTTGATCCACATTGTCTTCCTCATTCCTTTTAGTATTAGCCCTTGTAATAGCCAGATCTTGAAAACCATCGGGCACGGATTAGGAGAAAGACCTTATAGAGTTAAACTCTATGGCACGACTTAGAGAAGTGAAGAAGTGAGATTTCCTAATCATCTAATAGCTTCCCATTCATAAATGTGGCACCCTTCACACTTATGAAGAAGATTCTACTAAACGTGGTTTTGAGACATCCTAGAACCATTCTAAACCTTGTGCTCTAAAACTAAGTTTCTCACGACCCAAGGGTACCTCCTAGACGTAACATGACGTATAAGACCTGAAGGACCTCATACAAGCCACTTAGCTTTCATAACATAAGATAATAGAAAATGGTGCGGAAATTTAAAACATTTTCCAATACAATCAAATTTCATAAAACGAAGCGGAAGTCTTTAACACTTGTCTTAAACCATCTAATACTTGAATAGTCTTGGGACACAGCCCATACAAAAGTTCTAAACAAAAAAATATAATACATAAAGGAAAGGTGATCAAGTCCTCGATGCTATGAGGACTCACCAAATCTTCGCTTGATTGCTCTATTAAGATCCTAGCCACGAGGATGGAAGTCAATATCGTCGAACCCTATATTTAATAAGAATGTGGGCAAGAATATGTGTTAGAACAAAATGTTAAAAATATGATAGCTAGCATAACATCATCCAGAGCATAAGATAAGAATTAGTCAACATAAGACATAAGCCAAAACCATAAGAGATAACAACATAGTCATAGGCATAATCAATGCATCTAGATCAACATAATATAAGAGAAACACTTCATAAGTAACCTCAAAGCATTCTTGTGCAATGCATGAATAAGACCCCATAAATCTCACCTATGCTAATAAAACCACTTTAGGCCTTCTTTCATATTCATCATCTTTTGATCTCATCCTTAGCTTATTTCTCATAGAAAAGGAAACATTCACCTTTAGTCAAACATATCAAGGAAGGAAACTATACCAACAATCGAAGCTAAGCATACATCGTACAAGAAAATATCATATTAACACATACTTACGATACTTCCTTGAAGTAACCTTGATTCATCATAAACATGCTACTTTGATTAGGGACGTGTCCCTCTTTAGCTATCTTTACTATACATGGAAAATCACTTCTTTACTAGTCCAACACAAGCATTACTCATGAATGGTTACGATTTATCAATTTAAGTCTATCAAGGAAAAGAACCTTACTATGCTAGACCAAGCTATCATGGAAAACATACTCTCATGCAAGCCCAAGCTAATCAAAGAAGGGTACTATTGCTCAATCCAAGCTATCATGAAATGATGTGGCCTCACCAAGTCAAGCTATCATGCAAGCATCCTCTCATGCTAGTTCAAGCTACATTGGAAGGGTTCGATTTCTCAATCCAAGGCTATCCATGAGTACTACTATCTCAAGCTACCATGTATGGTCTTGTCTTACCAAGTCAAGCTATTCCTGAAGGGATTATCATATCACTACTTCAAGCTAACATAGTTCATACATGAAGCCTTTGAATACTCATTGGGTACTTCTTGAAGTATGCGTTAGTTCATCATGAAGGCTTATTAGATCATTCTTGAGCACTCGTCACCATCCATGATCACTTTTACTCTTAGATTCATTTTAGGTGAGCAAACCATTCAACCTAGAATCTTCGTTATGTGAGAAAGACTTTCACTTCATGTTCATTATGTGTTCATGAGAATGTCCTTTCAAGCACTACAACATCAATATCATGATCATTTACACGTTACTCTCAAAGTGTTCCTAAAGAATTTACATAGGTTTTATAAGACATGCATAATCTCATACACTCATAACATAGGGAATGTGCGTAAATCCTTCCATAATGACCCTATCTATAATCTACATTCATCATATAAGCTTTACTCTCAAAGAAATACCCTCATGATTATCACATAAGCCTAGATCTTAAGGCATTCTAATCACATGCTTTATTCTTAAGCAATTTTAATCATATATCATCATATAGGCTCAATCTCAAGCACTACTAGTCATGATTCATCAAATATACATTAATCTAATTCAATTCATGTCTATATTCTTTACTTTTAAGAAATTCATATCTATGTGCCATAATCTCAAGCAATCTATAATATAATTCATCAATCCTAGAAGATCATATCTAAGCCCTCAATTTCCCCTTTCATGGAATAACAATCAACTATATCAAATTCACCTTAGAATCATAGGTTAAGCATGGATACATGTATAATCATACTAAAAACATGCAATCCAATCATAAACAAACTTAAACAATCATAATCCACTCTATTGGATCATAACCCATAACATTAGAAGAAACCCTAATTTGACTTGGAGAATTCTTCTTCTAAATTGGAGACAAAATGGGGCTTCATGTATGAAAGAAATCCATGAATGAATAAGTCATGATACCTTGATTACAAATCCAACAAATCTTGGAAGAATGGAGACTTGGCTTGACCTAGCTTGATCCTCTTCTTCTTCTTCACTTTCTAGAGAGAGAATATTTGAGAGGGAATTGGGTTTATTTTGGGATCTTGAAATAATGACTTACAATGAATTAATTTAGCGGTCTAAAGTCCTTATATTGTTGGTCTATATTAGGGTCAAACGACACCACTTAATCCTAATCAAAACCGGAAAGCCCCATAGTACCCCTACACTTAACAACCAAAACCACCCCATTTTGCCCACCACGAGACCACGCTGACGGACCATGGATGGACGTAGGTCCATCCTTGTAAAGCGTTGTTTGGGTTCTGAGAGTTGGCAACAAGGGCTGTAACCAAGAGCCCTATCCATGCACCATGGACCCACCCATGGGGCGTGGGTCCTTCCATAGGTAGTGCCTTGGACAGTTTTCTTGGGGCCTCTTCATGGGTCCTTGGTAGGTCCTTGAGGGGTGGCACCTTGATGTTCTAATATGCTAAACCCTATATTTAAGTTCGGGGTGTTACAATATGCTCTCTTAAGTCATCAACATTAGAAATACACAAATGACCTTGATATCTAAGTACACCATCTCCCCTTTGGGATAAAGCCTCAACGAACTTTTTAAGCAGCGCACCCTTTAATTCAACCAATGTCGGATCAAGGCCTTGCTTGGCCTTCACATCCGCTAAAAAGATGATTATGAACCATTGTGAACCTTAACTCCACCCTTGGTAGAGTCAATTAACTGAACACCCAATCGGGCCAATCTATGAACATCTCGAACTAACTCTTTCTTATTTTCCTCAATATGAGCAACACCCCATCGATAATCAACTAAGAGCATCTGTCAACACATTCGCCTTACCGGGGTGATAGAGAACACTCATGTCATAATCCTTTAGTAACTCAAGCCACATCCTTTGGCGAAGATTTAAATCCTTCTAGTTGAACACATGTTGCAAACTCTTGTGGTCAGTAAAGACATCTACATGAACACCATACAAATAATGCCTCCAAATCTTTAAGGCAAAAACAACCGTCGATAGCTCGAGGTCATGGGTAGGACAATTCTTCTCATTAATCTTAAGTTGCCTTGAAGCATAGGCAATAAATTTTCCATTTTGCATAAGGACACATCCTATCCCAATTATCGAGGCATCACAATAAATGAAAAAACCATCTATCCCTTCCGGTAATGTCAACACCAGAGCGGAAGCAAGTCTATCCTTCAATTCATGAAAACTCTTTTCACACGCATCGGACCATATGAACTTAACCTTCTTTTCAGTCAATGTCATAAATGGAGAAGCAATCGAAGAGAACCCTTCAACAGACCTTCTATAGTAACCGTCTAGACCCAAGAAACTTCTAATATCTGAAGGAGTTAGAGGTCTAGGACAACTCTTAACCGCATCCGTCTTCTTAGGATCTACCTTAATACCCTTACCAGAAATAATATGCCCAAGAAAAGCAACACACCTTAGCCAAAACTCACATTTGCTAAACTTTGCAAAGAGTTGTGGGTCCTTGAGGACTTGCAACACAATCCCCAAATGATTGGTATGCTCGTCTTCACTTCTCAAATAGATTAGTATGTCATCAATGAACATAATCACAAACATGTCATGGTATTGCCTAAACACCATATTCATCAAATGCATAAATTCCGCCAGAGCATTAGTCAAACCAATTGACATTTCCAAAAATTTATAATGGCTATACCGAGTTCGAAAAGTCGTCTTTGAAATGTCATCTTCTTTCACCTCAATTGGTGATAACCCGACCGGAGGCCCATCTTAGAGAAGTAACTTTCTCCTTGAAGTTTATCAAACAAATAATCTATCCTTGGGAGGGGATACTTATTATTAATTGTAACCTTGTTCATTTGTCGGTAGTTAATACACATACGAAGCGAACCATCTTTCTTTGTAACAAACAAAAGTGGAGCACCCCATGGTGAGATACTTGGTTTGATGAAACCCTTATCCAACAAACCTTTCAACTATTTCTTTAATTCCTTATGTTATGCTGGGGCCATAGGATTAGGAGGAATAGAGATAGGTTGCGTATCTGGGAGAAGGTCAATGCTGAAGTCTATTTCCAGTTCAGGATGAATACCAGGTAAATCATCAGGAAACACTTCCGGAAACTCATTCACAACAGGGAACGATTGAAGAGTAGGGGTCTCATAAAAAATATCCCTCACCCTAATAAGATCATAAAAACAACCCTTATAAATCATCTTTATAGCTTTAAGACAAGAAACAAACTGACCCTTAGTCAAAGAATTTGCCCCTTTCCACTCTAAGATAGGTTCATTCGGAAACTGAAACTTCACTACACAAGTTCTACAATCAATAGAAGCATAACATAAGTGTATCCATTCAATACCAAGGATAACATCAAAATCTAACATATCAAGCTCTACAAGGTCAACATAAGTGACTCTATGGGACAAAGAGATGGGACACTTTTTATAGACCCTCATTTCCACAATAGAATCACTAATAGGAGTAGTGACAGAAAAAGAATCTAACAACACATCCAGAAGAATATCAAACCTCATAGCCACATATGGCGTCATAAAACACATGGTAGCACCGGGGTCAAGTAAAACATAAACATCAAGTTTGAAGACTTTGAACATACTGGTAACCAATTCGGGAAAACCCTCTTGTTTACCACAGGTCTGAAGTGCATATAATCATTTTTTCTTAGGAGCATTGGAACTCGAACCACTAGGAGGAGCTTGGTTACCCTCTCTTTCTTTAGCCGTAAGCATCGGGCAATTCCTCATCTTCTGAACACTTTTACCACAACTGAAGCAACCATTTGTGTCGGCTAAGCATTTACCATTGTGCTTCTTTCCACACCTAACACAAATAGACATAGGCAATGATGATCCACTACCATTTCCTCCTTGTGGCTTAGGGTTAGTCACCTTATCTTTGTTGATCTTAAGAGGATCATTGGAGGAACATTGTCTGGAAAACCATTGTCGAATCTTTGAACGACCATGCCCATCAGACCTTGAATGTGAGAAGTTACCAGCATCGGTCTTAGCCCTCTTTGCCTCCCTAGTCCTTTCTTTAAGTTTCTCCTCTTTAATTTTTTGAGCATGAACCATGAGACAAGAAATGTCCATATCATTAATAAGCATAGCGGTAAGATATTCCTTAACTACCATCCTGGGCACACCTAAAACAAACTTTCTCATCCTTTCCCTAGGATTGACAATTATAGTAGGAGCATACCTGGACAATTGTGTGAACTTCAAATCATATTCCTTCACACTAATAATTGCTTGATAAATGTTGATGAATTGAAGCACCTTTGCCTCCCTCATCTCAAGGGGAAAGAACCTATCAAGGAAAGTGTAACACCCCAGATTCAAAAGAGGTAAAATTGCAGATTTGGGAAGTTGCAGGTGCCAACCGATGCTGGCCACTCACGGACCATGTTTGGAACCACGGACCATAGGTAGGGTCCGTGGTTGGGCACCTCAAATATTCTCTCTCTAGAAGGTGGAAGAAAAAGGAAGAGATTAAAGCTAGGTCAAGTTCAATTCTCCCAATCTTCAAGATTTTGTTGGCTTTGTGACTAAGGTATGATGGTTTTTCATCCATGGGATCCTTTCTCCCATGGGGTCCCTTAAGATTCCCCAATTGTTAAGTCTAAATCTCAATTCTAGTTAGGGTTTCTTTCAATATTATGGGTTATGATGAATGTTGATCCAATTGGTTGGATTAAGATTTTTTGTGATTGAATTGGTAGAATTACATGTTTTTAGGATGAAATTACATGTACCCATGCCTATCCTATGTTTCTAGGGTAGAATTGATATAGTTGGGTTTGATGCCATGAAGGGAAACTTTATGGGCTAGATATATCCTTATATAATTGATGATTTATGATTAGAATTGCTTGAGATTGAAGAATAAATGATGACCATGAGATGTAGTGGTTTGAGAGTAAATCCTAGACTACGAATTGTTGATTGTTGATGATGTAGTATGGAAGAGATACTTCCCACAATGAATTGCTAACCATGATTGTATGAATGTGAAAGGTTTACTCACATGAATGATTCTAAGTTGAAAGGATTTCTCACCTAAAATGAATCTAGACTAAAATGCTAAATAATCGATGAGGCTAGAGGCGACTACCCTTGACCTCCATATGTGAATGATGTGTGGTGATTTCACATACTCCCTAGAATTGAAAAAGAGGCGACTCCCTATGTTCCTATTATGATGATTGGACATGGAGGCGAGTACCCATGATCCTTATGAGATGATGTGGAGGTGAGTACCCATGTCATATGATGTGATTGTGGAGGCGAGTACCCATAATCCGAAAGTAAGTAAGGCAAGAGGCGAATACCCATTAGCCTTTGTAAGTTAGGCAAAGAGGAGAATACCCATGTCTTTAAAAGTAAGTATGAATAATGTGATTATGTTATGATGATGATTAGCTTGGAGTGTTGCTTCCATGATATAAGCATGACTAGAGGTGGATGACCCATGTCTTGACTAAGGATATGTTAAGGTTGCTTGAGAAGTATTCATCGTGTACTATGATAATTTATATGCGTTGATTATGCTTGTGGTTATATTGACTAACCCTTATGTTTATGTTGTTTATGCTAGCTATCATATTTAGTACATGTTTGTACTAACACATACTCTTGCCTACCTTTCTTATAAAATGTAGGTTCCGGCGAAATTGATTCTCACACTCGTGGCTAGGTTCATAGTTGATCAAGGAGTGAAGATTTGGTGAGTCCTCATAGAATTCAAGGATTTGACCACCCCTTTTCCTTATGTCTTTCTTTTATGTTTGAACTATTGTATGGATTGTATCCCAAGATTGATTCATGTTGGTTAGATGGTTTGAGACAATTGTATTAGATTTCCTCTCGTTTAATGAAAAACTTTGATTGTATTGAAAATGTTTTTAATTTCCACACCATTTTCTATTACTTTATGTTATGATATGTTAAGTGGCTTGTCTGAGGCCTTTCGGGGTCTTGTACGCCTTGTTACATCTAGGGGGTACCCCTGGGTCATGACAAACTTGGTAATCAGAGCACAAGGTTTAGAATGGTTCTAGGATTTTTCAAGCCACGTCTAGTAGAGTCTTGTTCATAAGTGTGAAGCGCGCCATAATTATGAATGAGAGGCTACTAGATGTTTAGGAAACTTCACTTCTTCATTTCTCTAAGTCGAGCCATTGAGTTTAAGTCTTTCTCCTAATCCTTGCTCGATAGTTTTCAGAATATGAATAATAGAAGGGCTGTTAGAAGGAATGAGGGAGACAATGTGGGGCAAGAAGATCCTCCCCAAGATCCTCCTCAAGCTCTGATTGACCCAATGGCTGATAATGTAGCAAATGCGGAGTTTAGGTTAGCTTTCCAAGTGTTGGCTCAAGCCGTGACGACAGAAGCCCATAGAGAGGTGGTAGTCCCCGTGAACCCAAATGTGGGTACGGCGGCGGTAAGAGTGAGGGACTTTACAAGGATAAACCCTCTGAAATTTTATGGCTCCAAAGTTGAGGAAGATCCTCAACAAATTATTGACGAGGTCTATAAGATACTTGCTATTATGGCTCCAAAGTTGAGAAAGATCCTTAAGAGTCTATACAGAAGGTGGAATTGGCCGCTTATCAACTCAAAGGGGTTGCCTAGATTTGGTTTAATCAATGGAAGGAGGCAAGGCCGGAAGGAGTGAGTCCCATAGAATAAGAGATTTTCAAAAGTGCTTTTCAATATAGATTCTTCCCTCATAAGATGAGAGACGCCAAGGTACTTGAGTTCATTAATCTTAGGCAAGGAAATATGAGTGTAAGGGAATATTCTTTGAGGTTCACTCAATTATCCAAATATGCTCCTTCTATTATGGCTGATCGTAGGGCCAAGATGAGTAAGTTTATGTCGGGTGTGTCCGACATGGTAGTCAAAGAGTGCCGCACCTCTATGTTTGTCCATAACATGGACATTTCTCGCCTTATGGTGCATTCCCAACAAATTGAAGAGGAAAATCTTAAGGAAAGATCTAGCAAAGCAAATAGGGCAAGAACGGATGATGGTAACTTTTCATATTCTAGGTCCGGTGGACGGGGTTGTTCAAGGTTCCGGCAAAAGTTCTCCTGGCAAGGTTCTTCTAATTCTCCTCCAAGGTGTAACAATGAAAGGGTGTCTAACCCTAAACCTCAATGAGATGGTAGTAGGTCATTGATGCCTACTTGTGCTAAATATGGAAGGAATCATGAAGGGAAGTGTCTAGCCGGTTCCAATTCTTGATTTTGGTGCGGTAAGATGGATCATAAGATTAGGAATTGTCCTTAGGTTTCTAAGAATGAAGGAGATACTCTTCGTAGGGCTCAACCCTACCCTTCATCCGGTCCAAGTGGTTCGGGTGTGAATGCTCCCAAGCAAAACAAATTTTATGCACTCCAGAATAGAGGTGATCAAGAGAGTTCCCCAGATGTGGTAATCGGTATGTTAAAAAAATTTCAGCTTGATATGTATGCTTTAGTTAATCCCGGTGCTACTTCGTCCTTTGTGACACCTTATGTGGCTATAAGGTTTGATGTGCTCCCCGATGTGCTGTTAGAACCTTTTTCTGTCTCTACCCTTATTGGTGATTCTATGGTGGCTAAGAGGGTCTATAGAAGATGTCCCGTTTCCTTATCCCATAGAGTTACTCTTGTTGATTTGGTAGAGCTTGACATGCTAGATTTTGATGTCATCCTTTGTTTGGATTGTTTGCACTCTTGTTATGCCTCTATTGATTGTAGGACCCGTGTAGTCAAGTTTTAATTTCCAAATGAGCCTATCCTAGAATGAAAGGGGGGAAACTCTATGCCTAGAGGTCAATTTGTCTCTTACCTTAAAGCTAGGAAAATGATTTCTAAGGGTTGTATTTACCATATAGTTAGGGTGAGGGATGTGGATTCCGAGACCCCTATTCTTGAGTCGGTCCCTGTTGTAAATGAGTTTCCAAAAGTGTTTCCAGATGATCTACCCAGTATTCCTTCCAAAAGGAAAATATATTTCGGTATTGACCTTCTCCCCGATACGCAAGCTATTTATATTCCTCCTTATAGAATGGCTCCGACAGAACTAAAGGAGTTGAAGGATCAATTGAAAGATTTGTTGGATAAGGGTTTCATCCGACCGAGTATCTCTCCATGGGATGCTCTAGTTTTATTTGTTAGAAAGAAATATGGGTCCCTTCGTATGTGTATTAATTATCGACAATTGAACAAGGTGAACATTAAGAATAAGTATCATCTTCCAAGAAAGATGATTTGTTTGACCAACTTCAAGGGGCGAGTTATTTCTCCAAGATTGATCTTCGTTCGGGTTATCACCAATTGAGGGTGAAAGAAGAAGATATTCCAAAAACGACTTTTAGAACCCGATATGGTCATTACAAATTTTTGGTGATGTCCTTTGGTTTGACTAATACCCCTGCGGCATTTATGGATTTGATGAATAGGGTGTTTAGACAATACCTTGATATGTTCATAATTGTGTTCATAGATGATATTTTGATTTACTCAAGGAGCGAGAATGAGCATATTGATCATTTGAGGATCGTATTGCAAATCCTTAAGGAAAGATAACTTTTTGCTAAGTTTAGCAAATGTGAATTTTGGTTAAGGTCTGTGGCTTTCTTAGGCCACATTGTTTCAAGCAAGGGTATTGAGGTGGATCCAATTAAGACGGATACGGTCAAGAGTTGGCCTAGACTCTATCACCGACTGATATTAGAAGCTTCTTGGGTTTGGCCGGTTATTATAGAAGATTTGTTGAGGGGTTTTCTACGATTGCATCTCCATTGACGGCTTAGACTCAATAGAAGGCCAAGTTCATATGGTCGGATGCTTGTGAGAAAAGTTTCCAAGAGTTGAAAGATAGACTTACTTCCACTCTGCTGTTGACGTTACCGGAAGGTACACATGGCTTTGTGGTATATTGTGATGCCTCTAGAGTTGGGTTGGGATGTGTGCTTATGCAAAATGGTAAGGTGATTGCCTATGCTTCAAGGCAACTTAAAGTTCATGACAAGAACTATCCTACCCACGACCTTGAGTTAGCGGCAGTTGTATTTGCCTTAAAGATGTGGAGGCATTATTTTTATGGGGTTCATGATGATGTTTTCACTGACCATAAGAGTTTACAATATGTGTTTACCCAAAAGGATCTAAATCTTCGTCAAAGGTGGTGGCTCGAATTATTGAAGGACTATGATATGAGTGTGCTATATCACCCCGGTAAGGCGAATGTAGTAGCGGATGCTCTTAGTCGACTATCGATGGGTAGTGTAGCATATGTTGACGATGACAAAAAATAGTTAGCTCGGGATGTCCATAGATTTTCCTGATTGAGTGTTCGATTGGTAGACTTCGCCAAGGGTGGTGTTATGGTTCATAAAGGGTTAGAATCGTCTTTTGTGGTGGATGTTAAAGCAAAGCAATGTCTTGATCTGACTTTGGTAGAATTGAAAGAAGCAGTACTTAGAAAGTTCGTTGAGACTTTCTCCCAAGGGGGAGGTGGTGTCCTAAGATATCAAGGTTGTTTGTGTGTTCATAATATTGATGACCTAAGGGAACAGATTCTGTCAGAAGCCCATAGTTCACGATATTCCATTCACCCGGGAGCCACCAAGATGTACCGTGATTTACGAGAGATCTATTGGTGGAATGGGATGAAAAAGAATATTGCGGGATTTGTGGCCAAATCTGCAAATTGCCAACAACGGAAGGTTGAGCATATGAAACCGAGAGGTTTAGCCCAAGACATTAGCATTCCCATTTGGAAGTGGGAGGATTTGAAAATGGACTTCATAGTAGGGTTGCCACAAACTCGGCAACAATATGATTTGATTTGGGTTATAGTAGACCGAATGATGAAGTCGGCCGATTTCATTCCGTCAAGGTTTCTTATTCGGCGGACGATTATGCTAAGTTGTATTTGAGGGAGATGGTGAGATTGCACGGAGTTCCCTTGTCCATTATCTCTGATAGAGGTACTCAATTTACTTCTCACTTTTTGAAGTGTTTCGAAAAGAGTCTTGGCACTAAAGTTAAGCTCAGTACAGCTTTTAATCCACAAACCAATAGGCAAGGGGAACGAACAATCCAAACATTGGAAGACATGTTAAGGGCTTGTGTAATTGACTTCAAGGGAAATTGGGATGACCATTTGCCTTTGATTGAATTTGCCTATAATAATAGCTACCATTCTAGTATTGGTATGGCTCTGTTTGAGGCTCTTTATGATAGTAGGTGTAGATCTCCTATTGGATGGTTTGAGGTGGGTGAGGTTGCCTTCATAGGGCCCGAGTTAGTTCATGAGGCTATAGAGAAGATTCAACTCATTAGAGAGAGGTTGAGAACGACCCAAAGTCGATAAAAGTCTTATGCCGATGTTAGAAGTTGAGACCTTGAATTTGATGAGCTTTATTGGGGTTACTTTAAAATCTCACCCATGAAGGGTGTAATGAGGTTTGGTAAGAAAGGAAAACTTAGTCCCCATTTTTTAGGCCCATATCAAATTTTGAGACGTGTTGGTAAGGTCGCATATGAGCTTGATTTGCCAAATGAGTTGGCATCGGTGCATCCGATTTTCCATGTGTCTATGTTGAAAAAGTGTGTTGGAGATCCGACATCCATAGTCCCCCTAGAAGGGTTGGGAGTGAAAGAGAACCTTTCCTATGAAGAAGTTCCGATTGAGATTCTAGACCGGCAAGTTAAGAAATTGAGGAACAAAGAGGTTGCTTTCGTGAAAGTGTTATGGAGGAACCATCTTGTTGAGAGTGCTACTTGGGAGGCCAAAGCCGATAAAATTTCCCGTATCCTCATCTTTTTCCTCCTATTCTAGCTTGAGGTAATGAGTTCCTCTTAGTTTGCTATTTTTTGAAGTCATGTGTGTTTTATGTGTTTCCATGATTTTCTTAAATTGCATGTTCATGAAAAAGCTTATGTTTTGAAATAAAATGGCTTTTATGATTTATTTTCCTCATGTTGTTGTGTATTGAGTATGTTGTTGGAGTGGAGATTTCCCCCTTAAATATGTGCTTTGTGTATAAATTGCATATAGGCTCCATAAGATCATGTTGAGCATTGCTTTTAAGTTTAAAGATGGTAGTTCCTCCTTGAATGTGAGAAATCTGAAAATTTCATGCACATTAGGTTGTTAGATATAGTTCCTACTTTCTTATCGTTCATTGAGTATGTTGAGCTTGGAGTTGATATTTCCTCCTCGGTTGTGTGCATTTTGATGAGTTGCATGCATGATGGGCTGCTAGTCTTGAGTATTTTCATTGAGAAATGTGCCTAGAATCTCATTCGAGTACGAATGATCCCAAGGGGGAGATAATGTAACGCCCCAAATTCAATAGAGGTAAAATTGCAGATTTGGGAAGTTGCAGGTGCCAACTGATGGTGGCCACCCACAGACCGTGGTTGGAACCACGGACTTTAGGTAGGGTCCGTAGTTGGGCATCTCAGGAAATTAGGCAGACCAGAATCACGGCCTGACCAATGGACCGTAGGTCAGACCACAGTCCGTGGTTCAGGCCCAAAATGCCCAAAATCTTTGTACTTAGTGACGGACCACCAGGACGGACCGTAGGTCGATTGACGGTCCGTCGGTCGGGGGTCTGTAGGTCAGGCCTGACAGTTATTTTAAGGGGCTTATGGGACTTTTCCGGTTTTAATTAAATCGATGTGGTGTCATTTTGGCTAAGTCTAGAACACATATATAAGTATTTTTAACCACCAAAATCCCCTATTCAGGTCATTCTCTCAAATCTCAAAAGAAAACCCAAACTCCTCTCTCAAATATTCTCTCTCTTGAAGGTAAAAGAAAAAGGAAGAGATTGAAGCTAGGTCAAGCTCAAGTCTCCCAATCTTCAAGCTTTTGTTGGCTTTGTTACTAAGGTATGATGGGTTTTCATCCATGGGATCCTTTCTCCCATGGAGTCCCTTAAGATTCCCCAATTGTGAAGTCTAAATCCCTAATTCTAGTTAGGGTTTCTTCCAATGTTGTGGGTTATGATGAATGTTGATCCAATTGGTTGGATTATGATTGTTTGTGAGTGAATTGGTATAATTACATGTTTTTAGGATGAAATTACATGTACCCATGCCTATCCTATGTTTCTAGGGTAGAATTGATATAGTTGGGTTTGATGCCATGAAGGGAAACTTTATGGGCTAGATATATCCTTATATGATAGATGATTTATGATTAGAATTGCTTTAGATTGAAGCATAAATGATGATCATGAGATGTAGTGGTTTGAGAGTAAAGCCTAGACTATGAATTGTTGATTGTTGATTGTTGATGATGTAGTGTGGAAGAGATATTTCCCATAATGAATTGTTAAGCCTGATTGTATGAATGTGAAAGTTCTACTCACATTAATGATTCTAGGTTGAAAGGATTGCTCACCTAAAATGAATATAGACTAAAATGCTAAATTATTGATGAGGCCAGAGGCGACTACCCTTGACCTCTATATGTGAAGGATATGTGGTGATTTCCCATACTCCTTAGAATTGAACAATAGGCGGCTCCCCACGTTCCTATTATGATGATTGGACATGGAGGCGAGTATCCATGATCCTTATGAGATGATGTGGAGGTGAGTACCCGTGTCATATGATGTGATTGTGGAGGCGAGTACCCATAATCTGAAAGTAAGTAAGGCAAGAGGCGAATACCCATTAGCCTTTGTAAGTTAGATAAAGAGGTGAATCCCCATGTCTTTAAAAGTAAGTATGAATAATGTGATTATGTTATGAATATGATTAGCTTGGAGTGTTTCTTGATATGCCTTCCATGATGTAAGCATGAATAGAGGCGGATGAACCAAGTCCTGACTAAGGATATGTTGAGGTTGCTTGAGAAGTATTCCTCTTTTACTTTGATGATTTATATGCATCGATTATGCTTGTGGTTATATTGACTAACTCTTATATTTATGTTGTCTATGCTAGCTATCATATTTAGTACATGTTTTTACTAACGCATACTCTTGCCTACATTTCTTATAAAAATGTAACCTCCAGCGACATTGATTCTCAGACTTGTATCTAGGTTTATTGTTGATCAAGGAGTGAAGATTTGGTGAGTCCTCATAGCATTCGAGGATTTGACCACCACATATCACATCCCGGATCTGATGAAATAGGATGAATTGAGACGGTATTTTGTAAATACGTAATTATCTTGAATATATTAACCATTTCTTATGTCTTTCTTTTATGTTCAAACTATTGTATGGGATGTGTCCTAAGATTGATTCATGTTGGTTAGATGGTTTGACACAATTGTATTAGACTTCCGCTCGTTTTATGAAAAACTTTGCTTGTATTGAAAATGTTTTAAATTTTCGCACCATTTTGTATTACTTTATGTTATGATATGTTAAGTGGCTTGTATGAGGCCTCTCAGGGTCTTTTACGCCTTGTTACATCTAGGGGGTACCCCTGGGTCGTGACAGAAAACAACTTTCAAGTTTTCCTAATCAAGACGACCCGCATCTCCCCCTCTCCCTTTTTTCCATTGGTTGAATCATACTTGAGCAACACCCTTAAGTTGATAAGCAGCCAACTCTGCCTTTTCTACCAGTGTTACTTCCATGATCATCAACACATTGTAAGCCTTATCGATGAAATCTTGAGGGTCTTCCTCAACCTTAGAACCATAAAAATCCGAAGGATTCATTCTAGTGAAGTCCCTCACACTAGATGCCGCCTTACCCACATTTGGGTTCACGGGGACCACAACATCTCTATTGGCTTGAGCCAATACTTGGAAAACAGCCCTAAACTCTACATTAGTCACTTGCTCGGCCAAAGGATCGACCGGAACTTAAGGAGCTTGAGAAGGAGCCTCTTGATTCACATTTCTCCGGAATCCCTTCTAGTATATGCCCTTCGAGTGGCCATATCCTGTAGAGCATCGGATAAGGATTAGGAGAGAGACATTATAGAGTCAAGCTCTATCGCACGACTTTAAAGTAATGAAAGAAGTGGAGTTTATAAACATCTTATAGCCTCTCATTCATAAATGTGGCGCGCTTCACACTTATGAACAAGACTCTACTTGACGTGGCTTATGAGACTTCCTAGGACCTTTCTAAAACTTGTGCTCTAATTACCAAGTTTTTCTCAGCCCAAGGTGACCCCTAGGCGTAACATCACGTATAAGACCCTAAAAGGCCCCATAAAAGCCACTTAACATTCGTAATACAAGATGATAGAAAATTAGAGATTTAAATAACAGTTTCAACATATCAATGTTTTATAGAGAAAAGCAGAAGTTTAAACATCGTCTCAAAGCCATCTAGTACATAAGATTGATCGGGATTTAGCCCGTACATAGAGTTCTAAAGATTGTAAGTAAGGACAAAATGGAAATCAAGCTCGGTCCTTAGGTGATGAGGACTCACTAATCTTAAATATTTTTTATGAGATCCCTAGCCACGAAAGTGCGAATCTGTAAGGTCGGACCTTACATTTTAGGGAAATATTGGCAAGAGTATGGATTAGTACAAAATATGTACCAAGTATGATAGTCATGTATAAAACATTTGAAAATATGCTTAAAGAGAGAGATATTTCATGGTATGCAATGAACAAGCTAAAACGTGAAATAAGAAGTTAAATACATGAATAATAAAACACGGTCAATGAAAATAGACATCATCTTAAAACACATACGAGATACTTCTTGAAGTAACCTTAGTTCATCATAGCTTGCTTGTGGGAAGTAGCCTTAACCGACATATAAGACCATGTGAGCTTATAACATCGAATCCGGTGTCTCCCACACTGAAAAGGGTTTTCCCACTTTCCAAGGTGTGAATCACTACAAATAAATCGGATTTACTGTGACAACATTTTGTGGCAACTCATTCTATTGCCACTAAATAAGAGGTTTTAGTGGCGACCCAAAGAAAATGATATATTAATGGCGACAATTTTTGTGTCGCCACTTATATGTGAAACTTTATTTAATATTATAGAGCTGAATTTTTTGTTAGTGGCGACGAAATAAATATCGCCACAATAGATCAGTTGCGGCAACTCTATCGCCACGAAAAGTGGAGCTTTTGTGGCAGCATATTAGGTCGTTACTAATATTTTCTTTGATACTGTAATATGATTTTATCATATATTTAAAGTTTTTTTTTAATAATTTTAGAGATTCTTGTATATTTGATATTTCATCAATGATAAATAAATACATAAATATTTAAGTACATTATTTTACAATTTATTAAGGGTCAGAAGTAGTTAACTGTGTGCGGACATGTCTGCTCCAATCGTTATAATTTTTATATTTTCTTCATTTTAATTTGTTTGTTTTTATTTTTCTTTTTTAATATGTTATAAATTTAAAATTTTATTTAAAATTACTATAAATTACAATAATTAAAAACTTAAAATATTTATTAGGCGCATATAAAATATTTGTTTAACTCTCAAAATTATATCATGCCACATAAATTGAGACAGAAAAAGTAACATATATTATTTGAAATGAAGTAAACAATACTAGAAGCTAAAATAATTACCAACTTAAAATACTTTTAAACATGTAAAAAATTTGGTTAACTATCGAAATTTTATCATGGCACATAAATTGGGACAGAGAAAATTATATATATTATTTAAAATTACTATAAATTAAAATAATTAACAACTTAAAATACCTTAAAAACATATAAAAAATTTGTTTGACTCTCCAAAATTTATTAATGTCACATAAATTGGGACAAAAGGATTAACACATATTATTTGAAAATTATGTAGAATTTATACTAAAATACAATAATTAACAACAAATATATGAAGTAGTTTAACAAATCTAACCATTTTAATATCACAGTAAAGAATTTCTTAGGGTAGGTTCACAAATCTCATTTCCCCCAAAATCCCGTTCTTCTTTCCAAGGAAACCCTATCTCCTTCATACCTTTCACCGTGAAGTTCAACTAGCGATTACGTAGTTAGGTTAATTATTTTGACTATTTGTTCCTCTTTCATGGTGAATATTCTGAAATTTTATAGTTTTATTGATGAGATTTTGGATGTACTTCATGTATTAGTGTTAAGTTTTATTTTATTAGTGCTAGAAATTTTCTCTTATAGATTCACCATATGTTATCCCTATTTACAATGCTCTTAGATACAAGAGAAGGGTTTGTTTGTATAGTACTTTATTTATTTTGTTTGGTGAGTTGGAATATGAACAAATGAAGCATCAAATGATGTCAGAAAAATGTGGTTTAGGTCAAGAGAATCAATGGTCTCTGCCTTTGTTGAAGTTTGTGTCTCTCATATTTGCCTTTTTTTTTTATCGTGGCATCATTTTAGTCAGCTACACCTCGATTAATTCTCTCTATGGACTAGCTTCATGATATGTCAATTCTCTCCAATATATTTGAAAAGGGCTACAAAAATTATGAGTATGAAGCCCTGATCAAAGTGGCACCTCTGATTATTGTTTTTCCAGCAAAGATTTCTCATTCTCCCAATGTTGTGACATTCAAAGAAAATAATAATCTCGCTAAACAAAAACATGATAAAGATGACATAAAAGATTTCTCATTTTAGCTTTTCTTCAATAGTCTTTTTAGTGTTTCTTCTTCCTTCTTGAGGATTTTTTTGGTTATGGAGAAGAAAAGTATTAGTTGTTAGATCAAGCTAATGTGAACTTTTATATCTTCAATATGAGTATGTCAATAAAATAGAATATTGAATATGTGATAAGATTCTTCACCTTTGTAATTGTGAGTATGTATATGTATCTCTGTATTTTCTTAAGGATATAGGATCGGGCATAATCTGTCATAATGATCTCCTCATCTGTGTATTCATTTAGAGCTTAAATTCTATGCACTAATAGTTTAAAATATATCTATACAATTAAATCTTATTAAAAAAAGTAATTAACTAAAAGGTGTTTTATCATAGTTTGAGGACGTGGAAGTTCGGAAACCACGTCTCAGCCACAAATACAACCAATAGGGATTACCGAGGTATCTCTAGAGACAGGATAATCATGTACTTCAAGGGAAGGGCCTCTACAAACAGGACAACATGTTCCAAGAACAAATGGTTGCTATCATGACTAGAATGCAATAGGTACTTGTTTGCACCTTCTTTAAAAGTCTACCCTTTTTCTTGACAATTCTTCTTTCGTACTATTTGATCATTATTTTGTGACTTGCTCCATATATGTTGTTGAGTTGCTTTTTTAAATCTGGTTTTCTTTATGACGCATACAAAGTGTTTGAATAAAATTCTGAAATAAAGTTAGCATGAAAAAACTGTTAGTGTAGTGATGTTGATCCTCTTTTCTTTTTTAGAAAAGGGTGTTGCTGTTGTTTTTTTTTCCAACAAATTTTGTATGATTTTGTTACTATAAATGCTTTTCATCTTTGTGGAATTTGAGAAGGATGGAGGAACAAAACCTGTTACTTTTCATGTTTAAATCTCTCAAAGTTTTTGGATTTCCAATGACTGATTTGATCCTCTAAAGCATTGAAGGCTAAAACCAAAGTAGCAAGACTGAAAATGTTATGAAGAGAAAAAGGTACTAAACTAGTAAAACTATTATTTGTAAGAGAGAGAACTTAAAGGTGAGAAAAGTCTCAACCGCAAGAAGCATCATGAAACCACCAATAGGACAAGTGTAGTATTAGTAGTCATGGCGAAAGTAAAAAACTACAAACTGACCTGAGAACTTAAAAGAGTTAAAAGTCTTAAAAAGCAACAGATATACTACTTATATATGAATAGCTAGTAAATTGAGCAGCCAAGTGATTATATTAAGTTAAGCTAACACACAAACAGAACTAGCTAATATGGTTTAAGAATTTTATGTTAAAAAAATAAATGGGAGCTAGAGTGGGTTTATGAGAAAAGGCTCAAAATGATCCTTTACCTTAGAACATAGATTTAAAGTGATCCTTTATATATTATATGGAGCACTAATAGTCCTTTGAAAACCCTTGAGCATCACAGATGGACCTTGCAAATTACATACCTTTGTTGTTAGAAGCACAATTCATAAGGTGTTATTTTTTCATCTTTTTATTCAATTCTTGTCAAAACGACATAACTTGTTAGGCTGATTTTTATAAAAAATTTCAGGTGGTTGTCTAAACTTGTACAATTTTAGTATTTCAGAAATAAGTGAAATCAAGTTGGCTTAGTCCTAGTAAGGTGCATATCTCAAGATTTTGATGAATAACTTGTAGATTTCTCAGTTTATTTGAGGAAGAAGTTGAGCTTTAAACAATATCTTATGTTTTTAACATGTTTGTAATTTATGATGGTCTTGCTTCTTTACATGATATATACAAATTACCAAGTTGGTAGATGCTTCTTGATCTTGCTATTGCCTACTATTTATTATTTGCTGGCTTGTTTGTTTTCTTCATACTTCCACTCTCAATTGCTTGTGCTTTCTGTATATTGTATTGTGAGCTTCTTCATCTAACTATAACTTTTGATCCATATTCATTTTTCATCAACTAAGGGTGTGTTTTGTATGAAGGTTTCCAATTATCGCCACTAAGGGTGTGTTTTGTATGAAGGTTTCCAATTTTCTCATGTTGGTTGGGTAAAATATTTTGGAAAATGTTTTCCAAATCAACTCATTTTCCTCAAATTTAAGGAAATTGACTTCCCTTCAAAAATTAGGGAAAACATTTTCCAAAACATTCCTCCAACTTCAAAAATCAATTTTTTCTATTGAAAAAATAAATTTAAAGCTTATTTTAAAAAAATATTTTTCAACTTCAATTTTTTATTTTTTTACCCCACTCTCACCCCGACTCCCCTCCTACCAGACCCCTACCACCCCCCTCCCGCAAGTCCCCAACCCCCCACCCCCACCCAAAAAATAATAATTTAAAGTTTGTTTTTAAAAAATATTTTCAATTTCAAATTTTTATTTTCACCCCACCCCTACCCTCGACCCTCCCCCGCATCCCCCCTACCAAAAATAATAAATTTAAAGTTTGTTTTTAAAAAATATTTTCAATTCCAAATTTTTATTTTTCACCCTACCCTGACCCCCCCGGCCAGCCCCACTACCAGCCCCTTCCCCACCCCAAACAAAATCATTTAAAGTTTGTTTTTTATTTTTTCACCCAACCCCACCCCTACCCGCGACCCCCCCCCATCAGCCCCCCACCCCTCCAAAGAAAATTTAAGTTTGTTTTTAAAAAATATTTTTAATTTCAATTTTTTTTTATCCCATCTCACCCCTACCCCCACCCCCACCACCCCACCCTCCCCCCCAAAAAAATTTAAGTTTATTTTTCAAAAATATTTTCAATTTCAATTCAAAAATTATTTTCTACTCTGTAGTAAAAATAAAAAGATATTTTCTCAAAAATATTTTTCATTCATAAATCAAACACTAAAAAAAAAAATTCGGAAAATATTTTCTACTCGCTAATCAATAATGAGATAATAAGTCAAAAATTTACTTGTTTTTCAGGAAAACATTTTCCTTCGTACCAAACACACCCTAAATCCTTCCTTTTTGTAGCGACTTGGACAAATATGTGGTGTAAGAAATATTTTTTGTGGCATACAATTTGAGTTATTGTGGCAACTGATGTTGCTACAGATGGGCATTTATTGTGGCGACTCTCAGATTTCGTCACAAAAAACCTTTAGCTATGGAAGTACTAGCTACGGCTCAATTGTCGCTAATATTGCTTTTTAGGGGCGACTTTTGGGGTATTTGTGGCAACTTTTGTCATACATTTCTTGTACCATGAACTTCTAGCTTATGTAGATCCACTAGCTAATGTCAATCTAGACAATCCTATGTTGGCACATAGTTTATGCGACATGGGTAATCGCCACTTGTCCACTCGGTACTAAACCTAACTTCCACAGAATAATTCTTAATTATATTCATCTTATCTCTTAAGGGAACATGGGTAATCGCCTCTTGTCCTTGCATCATGTGACATGGGTAATCTTCTTTGGTCTTTAAATAGAGAGCATGGGAAATCACCTCTTGCCTCAACATTAGAATAGCTCCTTAACATTGGTTCATATTTAGGTGAGAAATCCTTTCAACCTTAAGATCCCCTTTTATGCTTTCATGTGTATGTGAAAAATCCTTTCAACAACACAACAACAACATCATTGATACTTATCTCTCAAAACATCCTTAAAAAAATTACATCAAATTCATAAGAATGTGCATAATTTCATAATTCATCTTTCGTAGTTTAAAACCCACTTTCAATCATCAATATCTAGAAAACATGGGTTAGACATGGGTTCATGGGAAATCATCTTAAAATAATGAAATTATATCAACTCATGCATAAAAGTTCATGAACCAATTAAGTAAATCGACATTGAAAAGAACCCAAGACGTGGAAGGAAACCCTAACTAAATTGGGGATTTCTAATTTCATAAATTGGAGAATTTAGGAACTCCATGGAGGAAAGGGATCCATGGATGAAAACTATCATACCTCAATTCTAAAATCTTGCCTTAAATGGTGGAATTGGAGGCTTGACTTGAAACCCTAGGTTGACTCATTCTTCTTCAAGCTTTCTAGAGAGAGAAATATTTTAGAGGAAGACTTTCTCTTCTTTTAGGAATTTGAGAGAATGATTTCAGTTGGGGGGGGGGGGAATTTGGGGGTTCAAACACTTATATAGGGATTCTAAAAGAAGGCAAAACGACATGGTATTAAATTAAAATAATTTGAGGAAAAGACAAAGCAGCCCCTAAAAATAACTGTCGTAACCAACGATGGTGGGGACCTACGGTGCGTGGTTCCACCTACGGACCATCCTAGTCGGTCGTTGTTGGTTTCAAACAATCTATTATTGGACCACGAACAACGGACCCCTTCCTACGGACCGTGGTTCTGGTGACGGACCCTGGGTCGCGGTCGTCGTTCTCGACCTGTGACTTTGAAATTTCTCAAAACCTGGGACTCAACTATGAAACCTATCTACGGCTCGTGGATTTGATGACGGGTCATCCTGGTAAAATGTCAATAAGTATTGGAACTTGAAAACTTTTGGGATCTTGGGCTGGCCAAACACGGAGCTAAACTACGATCCGTGTGTCAGTCCATGGGCTGTAGGTGGCTCTGTCGGAACTGGCACCAAATTTCTAAAAATAGAAATTTTCTCATTTTTTTGAATCCGAGGTGTTACATTATCTTCCTCTTGGGATCATTCATCCTTGAATGAGATTCAAGACATTATTAGGAAGGTCAGAACATAACCTAACAACCAAACATGAATCCATGCAACTACATAAATGCACATATCCGAGGAGGAAACAACGACTCCAAGCTAAAGCTACAAGCAACTCATACTCAAATGCAAATAAATAAGTAGAAATCAATCAAGTAAAATCATTTTCTCCAATTTAAGCTTTTCACGAATCTTGCATATTGAGCAAATCATGGGAATATCTAAGACACATGAAACCTTATGAGTAATTCATGAGGATAACGGGACATCATATCAGCCTCGACCTCCCAAGTAGCACCCTCAACTAACTGATTCCTCCAAACAACTTTCACGGAAGCAACTTCTTAATTTCTCAATTTCTTAACTTGCTGGTCTAAGATCTCAACCGGAACTTCCTCATAAGAAATATTCTCCTTAACTCCCAAACCTTCTAAGGGAACTATAGATGTCGGATCTCCAAAATATTTCTTCAACAAGGAGAGATGGAAAACTAGATGTATCAATGCTAACTCACTAGGAAATTAAAGTTTATAAGCGATCTTGCCAATTCATCTCAAAATTTGATACGGGCTCACATAACGGTGACTAAGCTTCCATTTCTTACCGAACCTCATTACACCCTTCATGGGTGAAATTTTTAAATAAACCCAATCATTAATATCAAACTCAAGATCTCTTCTCCTCACATCGGCATAGGACTTTTGTATATTTTGAGTTGTTTTCAACCTTTCTCTAATAAGTCGTATTTTCTCCATAGCCTCATGTACCAACTCAGGACCTATTAGGGAAATTTCACCCACCTCAACCAACCTATTCGAGATCTACACCTCCAACCATATTGGGCCTCAAACGGAGCCATACCAATGCTTTAGTTATAGCTATTGTTATAGGCAAACTTAATCAAAGGCAAGTGATCATCCAAATTTTCCTTCAAGTCAATTACACATGCTCTCAATATATCTTCCAAAGTTTTGATAGTACGCTCCGCTTTCCCGTCGGTTTGTGGATGAAAGGCCGTACTAAGCTTAACACGAGTACCAAGACCCTATTGGAAAGATTTTCAAAACTGAGAAGTGAATTAGGTACCATGATAGGAGATAATGGATAAGGGCACTCCATGCAACCTCACCATTTCCTTCAAATAAAACTTCGCATAATCCTCCGCTAAATAAGAAACCTTGACGGGAATGAATTAAGCTGATTTAGTCATCTGATCTACAATAATCCAAATCGAGTCATGTTGTCGCCGGGTGCGAGGCAACTAAACAATGAAGTCCATGTTCAAGTCTTCCCACTTCCAACTAGGATTTCTAATATCTTAAAATAAACCTCCCGGCTTTTGATGCTAAACATTCACTTGTTGACAATTGGGGCACTTAGCCACAAATTTAGAAATATCCTTCTTCATTACATTCCACCAATAGATCTCGTGCAAGTCACGGTACATCATGGTGGCTCCCCCGTTAATGGAATATCAAGAATTATGGGCTTCTGACAAGATATGCTCTCTTATGTCATCAACATTAGGAACACACAAACTACCTTGATATCTAAGTACACCATCTCTCCCTTGGAAGAAAGCCTGAACGGAATTTTTAAGCACCACTTCCTTTTATTCAACCAAAGTAAGATCAAAGTCTTGATTGGCCTTCACATCCGCTACAAAATATGATTCTGAACCATTGTGAACCATAATTCCACCCTTGGTAGAGTCAATTAACTGAACACCCAATCGGGCCAATCTATGAGCATCTCGAACTAACTCTTTCTTATTCTCATCAATATGAGCAACACTGCCCATCGATAATCGACTAACAGCATCCGCCACCACATTCGCCTTACCGGAGTGATAGAGTACACTCATGTCATAATCCTTTAGTAACTCAAACCACCTCATTTGGCAAAGATTTTGATCCTTCTGGTTGAACACATTTTGCAAACTCGTGTGGTCGGTAAAGACATCTACATGAAAACCATACAAATAATGCCTCCAATTTTTTAAGGCAAAAACAACCGCCGCTAGTTCGAGGTCATGGGTAGGATAATTCTTCTCATGAATCTTAAGTTGCCTTGAAGCATAGGAAATAACTTTCCCATTTTTCATAAGCACACATCCAAACCCAATTCTCGAGGGATCATAATAAACGACAAAATCGTATATCCCTTCCAGTAATGTCAACATCGGAGCAGAAGTAAGTCAATCCTTCAATTCTTGAAAACTCTTTTCACACGCTTCAGACCATATGAACTTAACCTTCTTTTGAGTAAATGCCGTAAATGGAGAAGCAATCAAATAGAACCCTTCAACAAACCTTCTATAGTAACGGTCTAGACCCAAGTAACAACGAATATCCGAAGGGGTTAGAGGTCTAGGCAAACTCTTAACCGCATCCGTCTTCTTAAGATCTACCTCAATACCCTTACCGAAAACAACATGCCCAGAAAAGCCACGGACCTTAGCCAAAACTCACATTTGCTAAACTTTGAAAAGGGTTGTTGGTCCTTGAGGACTTGCAACAAAATCCTCAAATGATTGGTATGCTCGTCTTCACTTCTCGAATAAATCAGTATGTCATCAATGTACACAATCACAAACATGTCAATGCATATTCTAAACACCATATTCATCAAATCCATAAATGCAGCCGGAGCATAGTCAAACCAAACGACATTACTAAAAACTCATAAAGACCATACCGAGTTTGCAAAGACATCTTCCGAATGTCATCTTCTTTCACCCTCAATTGGTGATAACCCGACCGAAGGTCGATCTTAGAGAAGAAACTTGCTCCTTGAAGTTGGTCAAACAAATCATCTATCCTTTGGAGGGGATACTTATTACTAATGGTAACCTTGTTCAATTGTCGGTAGTCGATACACATACGAAGTGAACCATATTTCTTTCTAACAAACAATACTGGAGCACCCCATAGAGAGATACTTAGTCGGATGAAACCCTTATCCAACAAATCTTTCAACAGTTTCTTTGATTCCTTAAGTTGTGGTGAGGTCATACGATAAATAGAGATAGGTTGCGTATCTGGGAGCAGGTCAATACAGAAGTCTATTTCCCTTTCGGGAGGAATACCATGTAAATCATCAAGAAACATTTCTGATTCACAACGGGGACCGACTCAAGAGTAGGGGTCTCAGAATCTATATATATTAGCCTACTGTTTTTGTGTATTTTGTGGTAGAATTAGGTTAATTTGGTTGTACTTTTGGTGATTTAGTTGTCTGCTAGTATTTGTGGTAGAATTAGCTTTTGTTTCCAGAGCACTATTAATTTGTGGTAAATTTTGTAGGTCACGGGTTCGATTGGCAGAATTAAGTCCTAATGCTTGTGCCAGGATGATAGATTGCCTACATTACACCCCTTGGTGTAAGATCCTTCATAGACTCCCTCTACATAAGAGAAGTTTGTAGTATAATGTAAACACTGCTTAAAATTTGTGTTAAGTTAAAATCTTTGGCCCAAAAAACAAATTTTCTTTTCTTGTTTGACTTTGTAATTTGTCGAATGAGTAATCCTGTTATGAATTACATTATATTGTCACAGGGAATTTGTATACCAGTAGGGTAATTTGCTCTGTATACTACATTCGGAGGAGTCAGACCTTCAGCGGTACCAAAGGTCGTTAAAACTTATATACTACTTTGATTTTTTAAATATGAACATCTTATCGTTTTGCTTCGCATGTGCAGTGTTTACCTATAACCAATGTTGTGGGAACAAATCATGAGCAACTATTGAAAGATGAATTTTATATTTGACTCGGAAAAAAAAATAGCTACTGGCAGGGTTAATTTTATAATAGCATTAATCTATGTCGTACTTGTTGTAAATATAAATTGAGATTTGCAGCATGTTCTTAAGATATGTATGTTTCCTTTTTGCTTCTTGTAGGAATACTATGACTTTCGTGATGAATTCATGAAGGCTGTGAAGCAAAACTACGGCGAAAAGTTCTTGTAAAAGTTAGTAATTTGAAACTTGTTAAGGACCAAATCGCCTTCCAAGTAACGTCTAAGTCTGATATTTGTAACGTCATTTGCAGTATGAAGATTTTGCGAATCACAACGTTTTTGAGATGTTGGTGAAATATGGTACAACACATTTGGTATTCAATGATGATATACAAGTATGTTCCATTTCTTTTGGCCTATATCACCGAGCATTTCTGTTCGTTCAAGTTTCTTATCCCATTAATGCTGCAGGGACAACTATTGTGGTACTTGCGGGGCTTGTTGCATCCCTTAAGCTGCTTGCAGGGTCCTTAGCTGATCATACGTTCTTGTTCTTTGGTGCTGGAGAAGTAAGTCTAGACTTGCTTTTAAAGAGTCAAGTTTTCAATTGTTTTGGTAGACGAGATACGTCTAACAACATGTAAAAAGGGATAAAAATTGTAGAAATGAATAACTTAGGGAAATAATACAGTAGTTCGATGACATCCCACTCATGACGCGATTTACATTTAGAGGAGAAATTATGCATCTGAAATCATATAAACTTTTTGCCTCTATTCGTTTCGATAGCAGATATGGATGAATTATTTTAATGAAAACATATTGAAACAATCTTAAAGTCATTACATTGTGCTTCATGTCGATCTCTCCTTCATCACAGGCTGGAGTTGGTATAGTAGAACTCATAGCACCTGCAATTTCAAAGAAGGTAAAAAATTTAGGTTGCCAATGGTTTTTCAAAGTCGTATTCTCGTTTAGTATGTTTGATCACTTGACAAATTGTGTTTGTTATCTGTAGACAAACGCCCCTGTGGAGGAAGCGCGTAAATAACTACTGATCTCGCTCTTTGCCTGAATTTGTGATGCCTAACAATGGGGAGCCAGCTACAACGTCAGTACCCAGATTTGTTATCTCCCAGTCCATTAAGAACATAGTTGTTCAGATACTGTGGTACAACCTCATTTTGATGAGGTAACCGCTTTGCCTATATATCTTGGGAAAGGGTCTTGATTGCTTAAAACTATAACTTTGCTTTTGTGAGCAAAGTAACCTTTGACAAGATTCTTATATATCAAAATGGACATGATACACTCCACTTCATCAACATCCATATCAATTTCAAGCCATTTTAGAGCTCTAACAATTAAGTCTAACTTGATTTGGTGAGCTTTATTATGATCATTCTGCTTCTGGATAATATAGATCTTCCTTAGTAACCTCTAGTAAACTTGGAGATCTAGCTTCTCCAGGACAAGATAAATGCCAGACCTTAAAAACTGGTCTTCATGTTCCTGCAGAACACGTCGAAGAAGTCGTAGATCGCCCCTTCTAAGAGAAAGTACAATGTTGTTGTCTTAGTCAAATTGTACTTCTCCAAAAGCAAAGTTTTATGTAAGATTCCGATTGACAGCTTCACAGGTATCAGATATTTTAGTATCATCCTTATATTTCTTTCTTTCCGAGGATTGAAATGGCTTAGAGCATATGATAGCTTATGATCAGCAGCGGAGAAATTTTCATTGTACACCTCCAACCGTCCAGTATAATACATGTAAGTAACCTTATCCCTAAAAGGAAATTCCTCGAAATCGAAAATGCGAGCAATTTCAATGCTTCTTTGTAGAATGTATGCATCCACCAGTGATCACAGGACAAGGTCTCCAGACAGAATAATAGTGCGGAAAATTAATAGCTCAAAGTAAATCAGGCACAATGATTTACGTGGAAACCCCCTATCTCAAGGGCGGTGAAAATCACGACCTGTACTCAAAGGATTTCATCCCAAACTCCATTTCATTCAAACGGAGCAAAGTTTTAGATTACAAACTCTTGCAACCTAGGAATTAAAAGTCTTTAATCCCTTCCCCCTTACAGTAGCAACTCTACTATAAAGGAAAACTAACTAATAACTTTATTACCCACTAAACCAACTAACTCTATTTTATCTAGAATTCAAGAACCCAATCAAGGGTAACTCTAGCCACCAACTCCGATCTCCAAGATAATAGCATAAACTAGCAGCAACTCTGCTGCACCACACATCAACTAACTCTAGTTGACACTCCTAGGATAATCTACCAAAGAGAACATCAAAACAATGATGTAAAAAGGCTTGACCAAATCTTAGATGATTCGACTAACTAACTCTAGTTAATACGACTCAAACTAAATACTTAGACAAGCAACCAATATACTATCCTTTATAACTTAGGAGTAGATTTACAATTTAAGCACATAAGACATAAAGCTCAAAATACAACAAAGACGCTTCAGCACTCTATTAGGTCCCTTTGTTGAGCATGAGCAGTATTCTTCCTTGAAGATGACCTTTTCTTTTTGAGCTGATGAATTTTTAGAAATTCAAAACTTTGTTTGGAAAATCTTGAGTTTGTGTCTTGTAAGAAGAGACTATATAAAATGGACAAAAACCCCTTGGGACAAGGCCATTGGCTGAGAGCCAACTACTCTGAAAAGTTGTGCACCTACCATGTCAGACGTGAAAACTTTCAGACAGCTGTCTTTTAACTTTTTCATGTACGCAGTCTTTCTGGGACCAGGTCCCTTGCAGTGTTCTTTAAAGCTTGAGTTCTTGAAAAGACTTGCTAGCTCTCTCTCTATTTGAATGAATAGTGTGGTTTTTTTATTGTTGTATATATTAATCACCAACAAGAGTTTTTACCACCGAAACAAACACCATCGTCCGACCTTTCTATTGGTAAAGTACGATGCACTTATCACCAACCAACCTGATAAGACTACTTTACAGCTGTACACCATTTTGAACGTAGATGAGAATACTCTTGTCATGACTGAGGGGTACCCCTTAGATGTACCAAGACGTACAAGACTCCGAGAAATCTCATAGAGCCCCTTATCATATCATCACATTAGATAACAGAAAATGGAGCGGAAATTAAAACATTTTTTCAATAATATCAAAGTTTCATAAAACGAAGCGGAAGTCTTTAATATCGTCTCAAACCATCTAATACTTGAAAGTCTTAGGGACACAGCCCACACAAAATTTCTAAACATAAAAGGAAAGACATAAAGGAAAGGTGACCAAATCCTTGATGCTATGATGAGTCACCAAATCTTCGCTTGCTAGATCTACTAAGATCCTAGCCATGATAATAGAAGTCAATATCGTCGGACCCTATATTTGATAAGAATGTAGTCAAGAGTATGCGTTAGTACAAAAATGTACTAAATATGATGGCTAGCATAAATCATCAACATAAGCATAACATAGGCATTAATCAACATATGACATATACAATAATCATAAGAGATAGTCAACATAAGTCATAAGCATATTCAATGCACATAGATCAACATACTAAAAGAGGAATACTTCTCAAGTAACCTCAACTTGTTCTCACTCATTACATAGATCATCCACCTCTACTGATACATGTCAAGGAAAGAAACTCAATTAACAATCCAAGCTAAGCTATCATCATACAAACAATCTCTTAAAGAAACATACTTACAATACTTCCTTGAAGTAATCTTGTTTCATCATAACACATGCTACCTTGATTAGGGATTATTCCCTCATACTCATACTATTTATGGAAGGGTACTTCTTTACTAGTCCAAGATAAATCATGACTCATGAATGGTTACGATTCACCAATTCAAGGCTACCAAGGAAAAACACCTTACTATGCTAGACCAAGTTATCATGGAAAGCATACTCTCATGCAAGTCAAAGATAATCAAGGAAGGGTACTATTGCTCAATCCAGGCTATCATGAAATGATGTGGCCTCACCAAGTCAAGATGCCATGCAAAGCATTCTGTTGTGCTTAGTTCAAGGTACTGTTGGAAGGGTACAATTGCTCAATCCAAGGCTATCCATGAGATCTACTAATTCAAGCTACCATGCTTGGTCTTGTCTTACCAAGTCAAGCTATTCATTAAGGGATCACATATCACTACTTCAAGCTATCATAGTTCATACATGATATGATTCATTTTAGGTGAGCAAGTCTTTCAACTTAGAAACATTCTTTGTGAGAAAACCTTTGACATTATAGATACATACATAATTAGATTAGATCATGTGGGTAAACTTTCCACAACAATTCTCTCTACAATTCAACAATCATCATATAACTTTTCTCTCAAAGCCTTACTAGTCATAACTCATCATATTAGCTTTACTCTCAAGCCCTACCAGACATAATTCAACATATAAGCTTTACTCTCAAAACCCTAGTCATCATAACTCATCATGTATGCCTTGATCTCAAGACAACTCTATCCTCAACCCTACAAGTCATAGTTCATCATATATACTTTAATTTTAATCAATACTTGTCTACATGCTTTAATCTTAAGAAATTCATATCTATATGCTTCTATCTCAAGCAATCTATAATGTAATTCATCAATCCTAGAAGATCACATCTAAGCTCTCAATTTCCCCTTTAATGGCATAAACCTATCTATATCAAATTCACCTTAGAATCAAAGGTTAAGCATGGATATATGTATAATCAATCTAAAAACATGCAATTCCATCATAAAAAATCACAAACAATCATAGTCCACTCTATTTGATCATAACCCATAACATTAGAAGAAACCCTAATTTGACTTGGGGAATTCTTCTTCTAAATTGGGGAAAACATGGGGCTTCATAGATGAAAGGAATCCATGAATGGATAAACCATCATACATTGATTACAAACCCTACCAAGCTTGGAATAATGGAGACTTGACTTGACCTAGCTTGACTCTCTTCTTCTTCTTTAACTTTCTAGAGAGAGAATTATTTGAGAGGAGGAGCTTTGGGATTCTTTTGGGGTTTTGACATAATGACTTTAATGACTTAGTTTAGGGACCTAAAATAATTATATATGTTGTTTAGACTAGGGTAAAACGACACAACTTAATGCTAATTAAATTTGGAAAGGACCATTAAGCCCCTAAATTTCTCGACCAGGCCTGACCCATGAGACCACGTCGACGGGCCGTGGATGGACCGTCCTGGTCGATCGTGGATCATGGTCAGAGTTTCTGTAACTTGGGACATGGACCTACAGAGCCCAACCACGGGCCGTGGACCCATCCATGGGTCGTGGGTTCTGGCAATGGTTACTGCCTTATGCAGATTTCTAGGGTGGTCATCCACGAGGCTCACCTACGGGGCGTGGATCCAACCACGGGTCGTGGTTGGCCCTCGTGGGTGACTCCTGGAAGTTCTGAAAATTTGCTAAGTTCCCTCTTTTGCATACGTGTCATTACAATATCTCCCCCTTGGGAACATTCCTCCTCGAATGATATTTTAGGCACTTCTTAAAGGAGACGACTAAAGACTAGCAACCCATCCTGCATGCAACACATCTAAATGCACACAACCAAGGATGAATCATCAACTTTAAGCTAAAAATGCTCAATGCAGCACATGTAAGGTAGGAGCTACATCTAACAACCCAAACAATCCAAAATGCATGCAATTCTAACATTTATCATGTTCAAGGAGGAACTATCATCTCCAAGATAAAAGCATGCTCAACACAATCTTATGGAGCCTATATGCAATCTATACTCATAACATACATCCAAGGAGAAATCTCTCAACTCCAAGCTAAGGCATGTTTCACAACTCATCTCATGATATCTATAGGAAACTCATACTAAATGCACTACAACATGAGGAAAATCAAATCATCCAAACTCATTTTCTTTCTAAACATAAACTTTTCATGAACATGCACAACATAAGGAAATCATGGAAACATCTAAAACACGCATGACTTCACATAAAGAACAAACCATAAAGAACTCATCATCTCAAGCTAAATGAGGAGTAGAAGGAAAAAGGATGAGGATATCGGGACATCTTATTGGCCTCGGCCTCCCAAGTAGCACCCTCAACTTAAAACCCTTACTAAAAGATCACTCCATAACACTTTCATGGAAGCAACTTCCTTGTTCTTCTATTTCTTAACTTGCAGGTCTAACATCTCATATGGGCCTACAAAACGGGGGCTAATCTTTCCAAACTCATTACACCTTTCAAGGTGAGAATTTTAAGCAACCGAAATCATAAACATTAGGAACACTCAACGACCTTGCTTTCTAAACACACCATCTCCCCGTTGGGAGAAATCCTAAACGGACTTTCTAAGCACCACATCCTTAAATTCTAAGGTCGAATCAAGTTACCACTAAGATTTCACATCCATTACACAAGATGATTCTAACCCCAACAACTTACTCAAAACTCATAATGACCATATTGGGTTCTAGAATCTATAAAAAAATTCAATAAAGCATAAAAAACATACCGGTAGCAATATTCGGAGGACACTCTTGTTCACCTCTAGCTTGGAGAGCATAAAACCTATTTTTCCTTGGAGCATTCCCATCCGAACCACTAGGAGTAACTTGCTTAACCTCTCTTCCCTTAGCCTTCATCTTTGGGGAATTTCTCATCTTGTGGCCACTTTCACCACAACTAAAGCAACCCTCCCTACCGGCCAAACACCTACCCTAGTGTCTCTTTCCAAATCTAGCACAAGTAGGCCATAAGGATTTACCATTAATTCCTTGTGGTTTAGGGTTAGACACCGTATCTTCACTATACTTAGGAGAATTGGAGGAATCTTGCCCGGAAAAGCTTTGTCGATGCTTAGGACGACCATGTCCATCGTACCTTACATGAGAGGAATCACCATCATCATTTCTAGACCTCTTTTTCTCCCTAGCTCTCTCTTTCAGTTTCTCTTCTTCAATCTGTTGAGCATGAGTCATAAGACAAGCAATATCCATGTCACCAATGAGCATGGCGGTGAGACATTCTTTCATTACTAAATCGGACACTCCCGACACAAACTTACTCATTCTCGACCTAGAGTCGGCCACTAAGTATGGAGCATACATAGACTATCGAGTAAACCTCAACGGACATTCCTTAACACTCATATTATCTTGCCTAAGGTTAATAAACTCATGAACTTTGGGAGTAACTCCTTGATCCATGTTATCTTCCTCATTCCTTCTAGAATTAGCCCTTGTAGTAGTCATATCATGCAAACCATCAGCACGGATTAGGAAAAAGACCTAATAGACTTAAAATCTATGGCACCACTTAGAGAATGAAGAAGTGAAGTTTCCTAAACATCTAATAGCCTCTCATTTATAAATGTGGCGCGCTTCACACTTATGAATATGACTCTACTAGATGCGGTTTTGAGACATTCTAGAACCATTCTAAAACTTGTGCTCTGATTACCAAGTTAGTCACGACCCAGGGGTACCCCTAGATATAACATGGCGTACCAGACTCCGAGAAGTCTCATACAAGCCCCCTTAGCATAACATAACATGAGATAATAGAAAATGGTGAGGAAATTAAAACATTTTTCCAATGATATCAAAGTTTCATAAAGCGAAGCGGAAGTCTTTAACAATGTCTCAAACCATCTAATACTTGAAAGTCTTAGGGACGTAGCCCAAAAAAAAGTTCTAAACATAAAAGGAAAGACATAAAGGAAAGGTGATCAAATCCTCGATGCTATGAGGACTCACCAAATCTTCACTTGCTTGCTCTACTAAGATCCTAGCCACGAGGATGGAAGTCAATATTGTCGGACCCTGCATTTGATAAGAATGTAGGCAAGAGTATGCGTTAGTACAACAAATTACTAAATATGAAGGATAGCATAAATCATCAACATAAGCATAACATAGGCATTAGTCAACATATACATATACCATAATCATAAGAGATAGTCAACATAAGTCATAAGCATATTCAATGCACATAGATCAACATACTAAAAGAGGAACACTTCTCTAGTAACCTCAACTTGTTCTTACTCATAACATAGGTAATCCACCTCTAGTCATACATGTTAAGGAAAGAAACTCAATTAACAACCCAAGCTAAGCTATCATCATACAAACAATCTCATATAGAAACATACTTAGAATACTTCCTTGAAGTAATCTTGTTTCATCATAAAGATGCTACCTTGATTAGGGATTAGTCCCTCATACTGAAACTATTCATGGAAGAGTACTTCTTTACTAGTCCAAGACAAATCATGAGTCATGAATGGTTACGATTCACCAATTCAAGGTTACCAAGGAAAAGCACCTTACTATGCTAGACCAAGCTATCATGAAAAACATACTCTCATGCAAGTCCAAGTTAATCAAGGAAGGGTACTATTGCTCAATCCAAGCTATCATGAAATGATGTGGCCTCACCAAGTCAAGCTGCCATGCAAAGCATTCTGTTGTGCTTTGTTCAAGCTACTGTTGGAAGGGTATAATTGCTCAATCCAAGGCTATCCATGGGAACTACTAATTCAAGCTACCATGCTTGGCCTTGTCTTACCAAGTCAATCTATTCATGAAGGGATCACATATCACTACTTAAAGCTATCATAGTTCATACATGCTTTGATTCATTTTAGGTGACCAAGCCTTTCAACCTAGAATAATTCTATGTGAGAAAACCTTCCACATTATACATACAAACATACTTAGATTAGATCATGTGGGTAAACCTTCCACAACAATTCTCTCTACAATTCAACAATCCTCATATAGCTTTTCTCTCAAAGCCTTACTAGTTATAACTCATCATATTAGCTTTACTCTTAAGCCCTACCAGACATAACTCAACATATAAGCTTTACTCTCAAAGCCCAATCCCCATAACTCATCATGTATGCCTGGATCACACGACAACTCTATCCTCAAGCCTACAAGTCATTGTTCATCATATATACTCTGATTTTAATCAATTCATGTCTACATGATTTACTCTTAAGCAATTCATATCTATATGCTTCTATCTCAAGCAATCTATAATGTAATTCATCAATCCTAGAAGATCACATCTAAGCCCTCCATTTCCCCTTTCATGGCATAAACCTATCTATATAAAATTCACCTTAGAATCAAAGGTTAAGCATGGATACATGTATAATCATACTAAAAACATACAATTCCATCGTAAACAGTCATAAAAAATCATAATCCACTCTATTGGATCATAACCCATAACATTAGAAGAAACCCTAATTTGACTTGGGGAATTCTTATTCTAAATTGGGGAAAACATGGGGCTTCATGGATGAAAGGAATCCATGAATGAATAAACCAGCATACCTTGATTACAAAGCCTACCAAGCTTCGAATAATGGAGAGTTGACTTGACCTAACTTGACCCTCTTCTTCTTCTTCAACTTTCTAGAGAGAGAATTATTTGAGAGGATGAACGTTGGGATTCTTTTGGGGTTTTGAATTAATGACTTGAATGACATAGTTTAGGGGCCTAAAATACTTATATAAGTAGTTTAGACTAGGGTAAAACGACACCACTTAATTCTAATTAAATTCTAAAAGGAACATTAAGCCCCTAAATTTCTCGACCAGGCGTGCCCCACGAGACCACGTCGACGTGACGTGGATGGACCTACGGTCCGTCCTGGTCGATCATGGATCATGGATCATGGTAAGAGATTCTGTACCTTGGGCCAGGGACCTACGGAGCCCAACCGTGGTCCATGGACCCATCCATAGGGCGTGGATCCTGGTCGTGGTTACTACCTTAGGCAGATTACTAGGGTGGTCATCCAAGAGGCTCACCTACGGGGCGTGGATCCAACCACAGGGCGTGGTTGGCCCTTGTGGGTGACACCTGAAAGTTCTGAAAATTTGCTAAGTTCCCTCTTTCGCATACAGAGCATTACAGTATCTCCCCCTTGGGAACATTCATCCTCGAATGACATTCTAGGCACTTCTTAAAGGAGACGACTAAAGACTAGCAACCCATCATGCATGCAACACATCTAAATGCACATAACCAAGGAGGAATCCTCAACTCTAAGCCAAACATGCTCAATGCATCACATGAAAGGTAGGAGCTACATCTAACAACCCAAAATGCATGCAATTCTATAATATCTCATGTTCAAGGAGGAACTATCATCTCCAAGCTAAAAGCATGCTCAACATAATCTCATGGAGCCTATATGCAATCTATACTCATAACATACATCCAAGGAGGAATCTCTCAACTCCAAGCTAAGGCATGTTTCACAACTCATCTCATGAAGTCTATAGGCAACTCATACTAAATATACTATAACATGAGGAAAATCAAATCATCCAAACTCATTTTCTTTCTAAACATAAGCTTTTCATGAACATGCACAACATAAGGAAATCATAGAAACATCTAAAACACACATGACTTCATATAAGAAACAAACCATAAGGAACTCATCATCTCAAGCTAAAGGAGGAGTAGAAGGAATAAGGATGAGGATATCGGGACATCTTATTGACCTCGGCCTCCCAAGTAGCACCCTCAACTTAAAAACCTCACTAAAAGATCACTCCATAACACTTTCAGGGAAGCAACTTCCTTGTTCTTCTATTTGTTAACTTGCCAGTCTAAGATTTCATATGGGCCTACAAAACGGGGACTAAACATCCCAAACTCATTACACCTTTCAAGGTGAGAATTTTAAGCAACCCAAATCATAAACATTAGGAACACTCAACGACCTTGCTTTCTAAGTACACCATCTTCCCCTTGGGAGAAAGCCTAAACGGACTTTCTAAGCACCACATCCTTCAATTCTAAAGTCGAATCAAGTTACCACTAAGCTTTCACATCCATCACACAAGATGATTATAACCCCAACAACATACTCAAAACTCATAATGACCATATTGAGTTCCACAATCTATAAAACAAATCAATAATGCAGCCCATTCATACTAAAGACAACATCAAAGTCTATCATATCAAGACACAATAGACAAGAAATACCGAAATATAATAAAGCATAAAACACATACCGGTAGCAACATTCATAGGACATTCTTGTTCACCTCTATCTTGGAGAGCATAAAACCTATTTCGCCTTGGAGCATTCCCATCTAAACCACTTGGAGTAACTGGCTTACCCTCTCCTCACTTAGCCTTCATCTTTAGGCAATTTCTCATATTGTGGCCACTTTCACCACAACTAAACATACCCTCCCTACCAGCCAAACACCTACACTAATGTCTCTTTCCACATATAGCACAAATAGGCCATTGGGATTCACTACTAATTCCTTGTGGTTTATGGGTTAGACACCCTATATTCACTATACTTAGGATCATTAGAGGAATCTTGCCCGGAAAACCTTTGTCGATGCTTAGGACGACCATGTCCATCAGACCTTACATGAGAGGAATCACCATCATAATTTCTAGACCTCTTTTTCTCCCTAGCTCTCCCTTTCAGTTTCTCTTCTTTGATCTGTTGAGCATGAGTCATAAGATGATCAATATCCATGTCACCAATGAGCATGGCGGTGTGACGTTCTTTCACTACTAAATCAGACACTCCCGATAAAAACTTACTTATTCTCGACCTAGAGTCGGCCACTAAGGATGAAGCATACTTAGACAACTGAATAAACCTCAATGCATATTTCTTAACACTCATATTACCTTGCCTAAGGTTAATGAACTCAAGCACAAAAACTTCTCTCATCACAAGAGGGAAAAAACCGATCTAGAAAAGCAGTTTTGAACCTTTCCCACTCTATGGGACTCATTCCTACCGGTCTAGCTTCTTTCCATTGATTAAACCAAACTTGAGCAACTCCTTTGAGTTTGTAAGTGGCCAATTCCCCCTTCTCCACCGAAGTAACCCCCATAATTTCTAACACCTTATAGACCTCATCTATGAACTCTTGAGGATCTTCCTCAAGCTTTGACCAATGAAACTCTAGAGGATTCATCCTCATGAAGTACCTCACTCTTGAAGCAGTCTTACCCATATTTGGGTTCACGGGAGCTACTACCTTTCTATTGGCTTGGGCTGTCACGACTTGAGCCAACACTTGAAAAGCAGACCTAAATTCTACATTAGTCACATCCTCAGCCGAAGGGTCAATTGGAGCTTGTGGATGAACTTTGGGAGTAACTCCTTGATCCATGTTATCTTCCTCATTCCTTTTAGCATTAGCCCTTGTAGTAGTCATATCATGAAAACCATCAGCACGGATTAGGAGAAAGACCTAATAGACTTAAAATCTATGGCACCACTTAGAGAATGAAGAAGTGAAGTTTCCTAAACATCTAATAGCCTCTCATTTATAAATGTGGCGCGCTTCACACTCATAAATAAGACTCTACTAGACGTGATTTTGAGACATTCTAGAACCATTCTAAACCTTGTGCTTTGATTACCAAGTTTGTCACAACCCAGGGGTGCCCCCTAGATGTTAAAATGCGTACAAGACTCTGAGAAGTCTCATACAAGCCCCTTAGCATATCATAAAAAGAGATAATAGGATATGGGTGCGGAAATTTAAACATTTTTCCAATAATATCATAGTTTCATAAAGCGAAGCGGAAGTCTTTAACATTGTCTCAAACCATCTAATACTTGCAAGTCTTAGGGAGGCAGCCCAAACAAAAGTTCTAAACATAAAAGGAAAGACATAAAGCAAAGGTGATAAAATCCTCGATGCTATGAGGACTCACCAAATCTTCACTTGCTTGCTCTACTAAGATCTTAGCCACGAGGATGAAAGTCAATATTGTCGGACCCTACATTTGATAAGAATATAGAAAAGAGTATGCGTTAGTACAAAAATGTATTGAATATGATGTCTAGCATAAATCATCAATATAAGAATAACATAGGCATTAGTCAACATATGGCATATACCATAATCATAAGAGATAGTCAATATAAGTCATAAGCATATTCAATGCAAATAGATCAACATACTAAAATAGGAACACCTCTCCAGTAACCTCAACTTGTTCTTACTCATTACATAGGTTATCCACCTCTAGTCATACATGTCAAGGAAATCAACTCAATTAATAATCCAAGCTAAGCTATCATCATACAAACAATCTCATATAGAAACATACTTACAATACTTCCTTGAAGTAATCTTGTTTCATCATAAACATGCTAACTTTATTAGGGATTAGTCCGTCATACTCATACTATTCATGGAAGAGTACTTCTTTACTTGTCCAAGATAAATCATGACTCATGAATGGTTACGATTCACCAATTCAATGCTACCAAGGAAAAGCACCTTACTATGCTAGACCAAGCTATCATTGAAAGCATACTCTCATGCAAGCTAATCAAGGAAGGGTACTATTGCTTATTCCAAGCTATCACGAAATAATGTGGCCTCACCAAGTCAAGTTGCCATGCAAAGCATTCTGTTGTGCTTGGTTCAAGATACTATTGGAAGAGTACAGTTCCTCAATCCAAGGCTATCCATGGGATCTACTACCTCAAGCTACCATGCTTGGTCTTGTCTTACCAAGTCAAGCTATTCATGAAGGGATCACATATCACTACTTAAAGCTATCATAGTTCATACTTGCTTTAATTCATTTTAGCTGAGCAAACTTTTCAACCTAGAATAATTCTATGTGAGAAAACCATTCACATTATACATACATACATACTTAGATTAGATAATGTGGGTAAACCTTCTACAACAATTCTCTCTACAATTCAAAAATCATTATATAACTTTTCTCTCGAAGCTTTACTAGTCATAACTCATCATACTAGCTTTACTCTCAAGCCCTACCAGACATAATTCAACATATAAACTTTAATCTCAAAGCCCTAGTCCTCATAACTCATCATGTATACCTTGATCACAAGACAACTCTATCCTCAAGCCTACAAGTCATTGTTCATCATATATACTTTGATTTTAATCAATTCATGTGTACATGCTTTACTCTTAAGAAATTAATATTTATATGCTTCTATCTCAAGCAATTTATAATGTAATTCATCAATCCTAGAAGATCACATCTAAGCCCTCAATTTCCCCTATCATGGCATAAACTTATCTATATCAAATTCACCCTACTTTTCAAGTGTTGGCTCAAGTCATCACCGACCAATACAATAGGGAGGTTGTGGTACCCGTGAACCCAAATGTAGGTACGACGGTATCTAGAGTGAGGGACTTCACTAGTATGAATCCTTTAGAATTCTATGGTTCTAAGGTTGAGGAAGATCTTCAAGAGTTCATTGATGAGGTTTACAAGGTGTTGGCTATTATGGGAGTGACTCCGGTGGAAAAGGCGGAATTGGCCGCTTATCAACTTAAGGGTGTTGCTCAAATTTGGTTTAACCAATGGAAAGAAGCAAGACCGGAAGATGCGGGTCCCCTAGAATGGGAAAGGTTAAAGTCTTTTTCCTTGATAGGTTTTTTCCTCTTTAGATGAGAGAGGATAAGATTCTTGAGTTTATCAATATTCGACAAGGGAACATGATTGTTAAAGAATATGCTTTAAGGTTCACACAATTGTCGAGGTATGCCTCATCTATAGTGGCAGACTCTAGGGCTAGAATGAGCAAGTTCGTTTTGGGAGTTTCCAAATTGGTTTTGAAAGAATGTCATACCGCTATGTTTGTCCATGACATGGATATTTCTCGCCTTTTGGTTCATGCTCAACAAATTGAGGACGAAAAACATAAGGAGAATTCTAGGGAACTAAAGATGGCAAGAACGGATAATTGTAACTCTTCATACTCTAGGTCCGGTGGAAGTGGTCGTTCAAGGTTTAGAAAAAGGTTTTCCGGGAAAGGTTCTTCTAATGCTCCTTCGAGATTCAACAATGAGAGGGTGTCTAACCCCAAGCCTCAAGGAGGAAATGGTAGTGGGTCTCTATTGCCTACTTGTACTAAGTGTGGAAGAAAGCATGAGGGAAAATGTATAGCGGGTTCCAATGCTTGCTTTGGTTGTGGTAAGATGGACCACAAGATAAGAGATTTTCCTACAGTTGCTAAGAATGAAGGAGATAATTATCGTAGGGGTCAACCATATCCTTCATCATGTCCAAGTGGTTCAGGTTCGAATGCTCCTAAGAAAAACATGTTTTATGCACTTCATACTCGTCGTGCACAAGAGGGTTCACCTGATGTTGTTACCAGTATGTTGAAAGTTTCCAACTTGATGTTTATGCTTTACTTGATCCCGGTGCTACCTTGTCTTTTGTGACGCCATATATGGCTATGAGGTTTGATGTTCTCTTAGATGTGTTGTTAGATCCCTTTTTTGTCTCTACCCCTGTTGGTGATTCTATTGTAGCTACGAGGGTCTATAGAATATGTCTCATTTCCTTATCCCATAGAGTTACTCTTGTTGATTTGGTAGAGCTTAATATGTTAGATTTTGATGTTATCCTTGGTATGGATTGGCTACACTCTTGTTATGCTTCTATTGATTGTAGAACCCGTGTAGTCAAGTTTCAATTTCCAAATGTACATATCCTAGAATGGAAGAGGGGTAATTATATGCCTAAGGGTCGGTTTGTTTCCTATCTTAAAGCTAGAAGGATGATTTCTCAGGGTTGCATTTACCATTTAGTTAGGGTAAGGGATGTGGATTCTAAAACCCATACTCTTGAGCCGGTCCCTGTTGTGAATGTGTTTCCGGAAGTGTTCCCAGATGATCTACCCGGTATTCCTCACGAAAGAGAAATAGACTTTGGTATTGACCTCCTCCCAGATACGCAAACTATTTCTATTCCTCCTTATAGAATGGCTCCGACAGTACTTAAGGAATTGAAAGAGCAATTGAAAGACTTGTTAGATTAGGGTTTCATCCGCCCAAGAATATCTCCATGGGGTGATCCAGTTTTGTTTGTTAGAAAGAAAGATGGTTCTCTCAGAATGTGTATAGACTACTGGCAATTGAATAAGGTTACGGTTAAGAATAAGTATCCTTTCCCAAGGATAGATGATTTGGTTGACCAATTTTAAGGAGCAAGTTACTTTTCTAAGATTGACCTCCGATCGGGTTATCACCAATTGAGTGTGATGGAAGATGATATTCTGAAAATGACTTTTAGAACCCGATACAGAAATTTTTAGTTTTTGGTGATGTATTTTGGTTTGACTAATTCTCCAGCTGCTTTTACGGATTTGATTAATAGGGTGTTTAGTCAATACCTTGATATTTTCGTAATTGTGTTCATTGATGACATATTGATTTATTTGATAAGTGGGGATGATCACATTAATCTTTTGAGGATTGTGTTGTAAATCCTTAAGGAACGACAACTCTTCGCAAAGTTTAGCAATTGTGAGTTTTGGCTATGGTCCGTGGCTTTTCTAGGTCACATTGTCTCAAGTAAGGGCATTGAGGTAGATCCTATTAAGACTGATGCGGTCAAGAGTTGGCCTAGACCTCTATCCCCTTCGGATATTAGAAGCTTCTTGGGTTTGGCTAGTTACTATAGAAGGTTTGTTAAGGGATTTTCTACGATTGCCTCTCCATTGACATCATTAACTCAAAATAAAGCAAAGTTCATACGGTTCGAAGCTTGTGAAAAGAGTTTCCAAGAATTAAAGGATAGACTTACTTCTATTCCGGTGTTGATTTTAACAGAAGGGACAAATGGTTTTGTGGTTTATTGTGATGCCTCTAGAATTGGGTTAGGATGTGTGCTTATGCAAAATGAGAAAGTCATTGCCTATGCTTCAAGGCAGCTAAAGATTGATGAGAAGAATTATCCTACCCATGACCTTGAACTAGCGGTGGTTGTTTTTGCCTTAAAGATTTGCAGGCATTATTTGTATGGTGTTCATGTTGATGTTTTTACCGACCACAAGAGTTTGCAATATGTGTTTAACCAAAAGGATCTGAATCTTTGCCAAAGAAGGTGGCTTGAGTTATTGAAAGATTATGATATGAGTGTTCTCTATCACCCCTGGTAAGGCAAATGTGGTGTAGGATGCTCTTAGTCGGTTATCCATAGGTAGTGTTGCTCATATTGAGGATGATCAGAAATAGTTGGTTCAAGATGTTCATAGATTGGCCCGGTTGGGTGTTTAGTTAGTAGAATGTACCAAGGGTGGTTTTATGGTTCACAATGGTTCAGAATCATCTTTTGTGGCGGATGTGAAAGCCGAGCAATGTCCTGATCCGACCTTAGTAGAATGGAAAGAAGCGGTGCTTAGAAAGTCCGTGGAGGCTTTCTCCCAAGGGGTAGATGGTGTACCTAGATATCAAGGTCGTTTGTGTGTTCCTAATGTTGATGACTTGATGGAACATATCTTTTCAGAAACCCATAGTTCTCGGTATTCCATTCACCCGGGAGCCACCAAGATGTACCGCGATTTGCGGGAGATCTATTGGTGGAATAGGATGAAGAAGGAAATTGCGGAATTTGTGGCTAAGTCCTCTAATTGCCAACAAGTGAAAGTTGAGCATCAGAAACTGGGAGGTTTGTCCCAAGATATTAGTATTCCTACTTGGAAGTGGGAAGATTTTAATATGGACTTCATAGTAGGGTTGCCATGTACTCGACGACAATATGATTCGATTTGGGTTATAGTAGATCGAATGAAGAAATCGGCTCATTTCATTTCCGTTAATATTTCTTATACGGTGGAGGACTATGCCAAGTTATGTTTGAGAGAAATGGTAAGGTTTTATGGAGTTCCTTTGTCCATTATCTCTGATCTAGGTACCCAATTGACTTCATAGTTTTGGAAATATTTCCAAAAGGGCCTTGGTACTCGTGTTAAGCTTAGCAGGGCCTTTCATCTCCAAACCGATGGGCAAGCGGAGTGTACTAACCAAACTTTGGAAGATATGTTAAGATCTTATGTGATTGAATTCAAGGGTAATTGGGATTATCATTTGCCTTTGATTGAATTTGCTTATAACAATAGCTACCACTCAAGTATTGGTATGGCTCGCTTTGAGGCATTGTATGGTAGGAGGTGTAGATCTCCTATAGGCTGGTTTGAGGTGGGTGAAGTAGCCCTAATAGGTTCTGAATTGGTACATGAGGCGACAGAGAAGGTTTAACTCATTAGAGAATGGTTGAAAACAGCCAAAAGCCGACAAAAGTCTTATGCCGATGTTAGAAGAAGAGATCTTGAATTTGATGTTCTTGATTGGGTTTACTTGTAAATATCACCCATGAAGGGTGTAACGAGGTTTGGTAAGAAAGGGAAGCTTAGTCCCCATTTGTAGTCCCATATCAGATTTTGAGACGTGTTGGTAAGAGTTCTTATGAACTTGAATTACCTAATAAGTTGGCATTGGTGCATTCAGTTTTCCATGTCTCTATGTTAAATAAATGTGTTGGAGATCCGACATCTATAGTTCCCATAGAAAGTTTGGGAGTTAAGGAGAATCTTTCTTATGAAGAAGTTCTGGTTGATATTTTAGACCGGCAAGTCAAGAAGTTGAGAAACAAAGAAGTTGTTTCTGTAAAGGTGTTGCTTAGGAATCATTTAGTTGAGGGTGCTACTTGGGAGACCGAGGCCGAGGCCGATATGATGTCCCTATATCCTCATATTTTTCCTTCTACTCCTACCCTAGCTTGAGATATTGAGTCCCTCATGGTTTACCCTTTTGGTATCATGTGTTTTAGATATTTCCATGATTTGCTTATTATGCATGTTCATGAAAAGTTTAAGTTTTGAGAAAATGAGTCAACTTGATTGATTTCTACATGTTTATGTGCATCTTAGTATGAATTGCATATAGGCCATATGATATGATGTTTTGAACATGCTTTAGCTTGGAGTTGATGTTTCCTCCTCGGATATATGCATTTGAGTATGAGTTGCATATGAATTTCATGATATGAAGAAATTGGTATGTTTTAGCTTGGAGTTGAGGTTTCCTCCTTGGATATGTGAATTTATGTGATTGCATGCATGATGGGCCGCTAGTTTTGAGTCTTATCTTTCATGAGGTGTCTAGAATTCCATTCGATGACGAATGTTCTCAAAGGGGAGATAATGTAACACCTCAGAATCTAGTAGTCTAAGGTAGGGGCAAGGTGGCAAGTCACTAGCAAAGGACTGAGCCTGGGCACCCTTCACGAGGGTCCATACGGGTTGTGAAGGGGACCATGTGGCGTAGTGTAGCCCGTGGTCACTCACAGTAGCAAGCCAAGAAATGCTCCCGTCCCACTGTTCCCATCCCACAAGCACCTAGAGGGCTCGTGGTGGGCACCACGGCGCGTGGTGACGGTCGTGGTGAGGGAGGTAGTGACATCCTAAAACTTGACCCTCCACACGATCCACATAACGGCTCATAAAGGCCTAGACGAGCCATGGGAATGGTCATGGGGGAAGTTGAGTTTAAAGGTGGCAAGCCAAGACACTGGTCTAGGACCACGGCTGTCACCAAAGCTCGTGAGACCCTCAACGGCTCGTGAAGAGCTTCGTGAAAGTGGGTCGGCAGTTTTTAATTTAGGGGCTTATGGGTCTTTTCAAGATTTCTTTATAACAAAGCTAGGTTGTTTTACCCAAGCCTAGCACCCCTGTTTAAGTGATTTTAACCCCAAAACTTACCCATTCAAGTCATTCGCTTAAATTCACCAAAAGAAATTGGGTTCCTCCTCTCCAAATATTTCTCTCTCTAGAACTTGAAAAAGAAAAAAGATTGAAACAAGGGCCAAAGGTCAAGTCTCCTTTCTCCAAGAATTTGTGGGCTTTGATAGCAAGGTATGATAGCTTTTCATCTATGGAATCCTTGCATCCATGGAGTCCCTAAGTTCTCCTAATTGAAAAGTAGAATTCCCCAAATTTGAGCTAGGGTTTTCTTGTAAGTTGTGGCTTCCTATGAATGTTGATTCAATTGATTGATTTAAGATTGTTTATGCATGAATTGAGTGAATTCTATGCTTTTATGATGAATTTCCATGTACCCATGCCTAACCTATGTTTCTATTTAGAAATTTATGTAACTGACTTTTATGCTATGAAAGGAGAAATTATGGGTTTAGATGTATTCTTATAGGATTGATAAGGTACATGATGAATCTCTTTGAGATTTAAGCATATGTGCTGAATTATGATAAGAATGGCTTTGAGAGTGAAGCCTATGTATTAATTGTTGATTGTTGATGTGATTGTTGTGGAAGGGAATTCTTCCCACATGATTTCTTATGTATGAATGTGAAAGGCTTTCTCACATTGAATGATTATAGGTTGATTGGATTTCTCACCTAAAATGAATCTAAGTTAAAAGACTATGAAATTGATGAGGCTAGAGATGATTACCCATGACCTCTAAATTAGAATAGAATATGAGGCGATTACCAATATTCCTTAGAATAGAATATGAGGCGAGAACCCATATTCCTTAGAAATGAATAAGAGGGACTACCCTTATTCCATGAAGTTGAACAAGAGGCGACTACCCACATTTCTATTATGTAAGTTGGTCAAGGGGCGACTACCCATGATCCTAAATATGAATTGGGCAAGAGGCGACTACCCATGATCCCAAAGTAAGAAGGATAAGAGGCGACTACCCATGATCCTTTATAGTTAGGCAAGTGGTGATTCCACATGTCTTTTAAAGTAAGCCATAAGATGTAAATTTTTTATGATGAATGATTAGCTTGGATTGTTGCTTGACTTGCCTTCCATGATGAGTAAGACTAAAGGCGGTTACCCAAGTCTTGACTAAGGATGAATTGAGGTTACTTTATGAAGTACTCCTTAAATGTTATGAAGATCTATTATGTGCATTGATTATGCTTATGACTTATGTTGTCTAATGCTTATGTTTATGTTTTGTTTATGCAAGCTATCACATTTAGTACATTTTTGTACTGATGCATACTCTTGCCTACATTTCTTATCCATATGTAGGGTTCAGCGATTTTGATTCTCATCCCCATGGCTAGGATCCATAGTAGAGGCAAGATTGAAGATTGGTGAGTCCTCATAGCATTCGAGGATTTTGCCACTATTTTGCCTATGTTATTTCATTTTAGTTTTTGAACATTATTGTATGGGCTGTGTCCTAAGATTCTATGGTATTAGATGATTTTTGAGACAAGTGTTTTAGACTTCCACTTTTGAAATGAAAACTTTGATTGTGTTTAAGAGCAGCCAACAACAAACAAAAGTACATTAATTAAACTACAAAAAGATTAGTTCACAACTAAACATCACTAAAAGAATTCTAAATACCACTCCCCGGCACCGGCGCCATTTCTGATAAAGCTCAACTACATTTTATCAAATTCTAAGTGTAGGCGGTCGTAATCAAGTATAAACCCAAAAAAAGAGTTTGGGTCGATCCCACAGGGAGTGATATGGTAGAGATATCAATTATGAAGTGAGAGGAGTTTTCTAATCATTTATAGATGTAGACATTATCGAAACAATTAAAATAAATTTCAGGGGTTTGTAAACTAGTGTCAATTGAGGGGATTAGAGTGAGCAATTAACAACTACGAAAACAGAGAAGTAATCAAGTAGAGAGGGATCCTTGGGGATGTGATGGATTAAACGCCAATTTCGCTATATGGGTGATTATTATCTACTAAAAGTCATTGAATCTTAGTGGGTAGGCTAGGCTTTAAGTGTAACAACTATTTCTCAATCAACTATTACGAATCAAGCGAGTTCTCTCGTACCTCGACAAGCTTAAAAAACTAAGGAGCCCAAAACCTCTACTAATCTACTCTTTCGAGCTTCAGACCCACTTACTCAAGTTGAATCCACAATAACCCAATCATTCCAATTGTCAATTGATAGTTTTAATCCAAAACCTCTTTCTCAATCAAGCTTTGAATGCTAAGTTAGAACTGTATTTGCAACTATAATTCATAAATGAAAACTCAACTTCAAATCAACATTTAAATCAGTAAATACTAACACCCATAAGTTAATTGAAATATTTAATCACATAATCACACCCCCAAGAATGGAGATTTTAGCCAAACATTACAAAAATCAAGAAAATGTTACCAACTATCTTCTCCATCAGTTTGGGTAATAATTTGCAAGGCTTCACAATGCTCCCAATTAGTTCAAATTCAAAAACCAACTCTAAAATACTCTTCAAAAAACTAAAAATAATGTTTAGAGTGTTCTAGATCAAAGACCCAGATTTAGAATGTGTGGGAACTCCTGGAACTCTTTTCAAAATTCCATTTATACGTTCCCAAGTTTTTTGCTTCCGGGGTCATTCGGCGAAGTAAGTCGGGCATCGCCGACCAGGTCAGCGACGCGCCAAAGGCTCCTTTCCATTGCCTTCTTGGCTTGCCAATTTTTCACATCCTTGCGGTAACTTTAGGCGATTAGAATTACCATCGCTGATCCAGTCGGCGCTTCGCTGAGTTGCACTTTCCATCGCCGAGTTGGTTTTTTACCAGGGCTGGCCTTCTGGAACTTTTGGCGAGCTAAAGAACCACTCGGCAATTCACCGAGTGGTCTTGGTGATCATCTGCCTTGCTTGTCTTCAACTTTTTCAGCTTTTCTGCTCCTTTTTTCCCGGTAATATCCTTGCCTTGCTCTTTTGCCTTCATTACGGCAAATTAACACTTTAAAATCAGTTTAGAGCATAAAATAGTCATTGAGAACACTAAAAATATCTATATTAAGCCCTAAATGAGTCGAAATCCCCGACTCATCACTACTCATATCTTAAACTGAGCGCAGTTAGGACTAACCCACGGCTTTGACGAGCCACCAAGCTCACAAGCATCATCGTAAGGTTAACGACCCAAAAAAGCCCTAAAGGGAGCAAACTATATTCAAGAGGTGCTAAAACACAACCTAAAGAATCTAATGTCCAGCCTAGTCTAAGGCAACCACGAATCGATCCTTATAAGGACAAGCATGATCATCTAATCAACAAGTGAAGCGACCGTCTAAACTAAGGATCCCAACACCCACATCAAGCCCAAGGCTCTTATGGAATCAAGAAATGAACGAATGACAAGTGGAAAGCTAATTACCCAGAAAATACGATCCAAAATTACATGAAATCTATATAAGGCATTATCTAAGAAGCTCAATCAAGAAAGTAGACCGAAGCCTACCTCAAACCCAAATGGGAGCTCTCCCAATCCACCACACACGAGCTATCCGCATCTGAAACACTTTTGAACACCGCCAAACTATCAAATTATCAATCACAACTTCATTACAGACGTTTTGACACTAAGATCGTAACATTTGAAAATGGACCAAAAAATTAACTCAAAATGGAAATGTGGGACCCATGCCTAGAATACAAATATTTACACCGTCAAAAGTTTATAATAGACTAACCAATCTTGTGCCTGGAAACGGGGTGAATTCCATGCCAATATTAGACAAAACCACCACATGAAAAATTAATACTAAAACCAAACTATGACAACAACTTCCAGCTCATATTTACCTCAAATGAAGGTTCAACAACAGCTTCTAATCACGTACCCAAGTAGCCACACTCTCGATGATCGTAGAGGACTTTGAATAACTCAAATCGAAGCTCGGATTAGGGAGAAATCACCATTTTAAAATGAGGGCTTAAAGCTGAAATTTCTGGGTATAAATACCCGAGACTAGTCGCTAAAATCTGATTCTGGTCGCTAAAAGTACTAAATTCTGACTGCTACAAAGCTTGCACTAGATATGATTGCTTAGCTAGTTGCTCAAACTCTAAATTATCCGATGCGGTTTACGAGATTCGTTCGGAACCCTATGCGCACAAACGCAATAGGCTACCCCATCAAATTCGCCATTCCAGACTCAACAGAACCATCAAAACTTCCATCCGAGGTTGTTTTGATTAAAAGTGTCCCACACCTAAGTTCCATTTTAAGCCAAAACCCACAAGAAGGCTCAAAATGAGACCAGTAGCCTAGGGAACCACACAAAAGGTAGTTCTAGAAAAAACTCAACATTCCGGAGCTAATCGGGCAGACATAATTCTCATCCGAGCATGTTTACCAAGAATGTTGACCAAAGTCAAACCTTTGCTTACGTTTCAAAGTTAAAACGCCTAATAGAACAAATTCATACCAGATGTTTTGGGGCTCGAACCAACCATGTCCCTAGCCTAAAATGACCCTTCCAGAGCTGATGAAACCGCCATAATTACTTCCAGAGGCTTTCTTCCTTAACTTTTTTGGCTGAAGTAAGCCGTTCAAGTTTCAAATGCTTAAATGTATGAAAACACGCAAAAAAATCCAAACAAAACAATGCGACAACCAAATTGTTAATCCCTGTAAGTCATAAATGACTTGTGGCTGCTATAGGGAAGCTCTAAACGCTGAAAAGATTGGAAAATGAAGAAAATGACCTTGAGGGTAATTACAGAGCGCCAGACCTTACATTGTTAAATAATGTGGGCACAAGTATGCATTAGTATATGGAATATACTACGTATGATATCAATGCATAAAATTTATGAAATAGTGTTAAAAGTACTTTTACATGAGATGCAATGACCAAGCTAAATCATAAGATAAAAGGGGTTTGAAAACATAAATCATAATCATGGTCAATGCAATGCAAGCTTAACATATTTAAAACACTTTGTGACATACTTTAGGAAGTAACTTAGTTCATTATAGTGGAATTTTATCATTAACCGATAAAAACCATGTGAGTTATAACATGGAGTCCAATGTTTGTCCGATACCAAAAAGGGATGTCCATAGTTTCAAAGGTAAGAACTATAAATCTGAGCTAAAGTGGATCCACTAATTAGTGTCTATCTGAGACAAGTCCTATGTTGGCACATAGTTATGGGATAAGAAGATCGCTACTAGAGACCCGACCTTTACTAATGGGAGTGCCTCCATCTCAATATCCTCTCGGCGTTAAGTATAAACCCATGAAATAGTCGTTAGTCATACTAGTTTTATGATCCATTGAAAGGCACAATTAAGCAACTAATCCAAGCTAGAGTTCTTTTAGAATAACTCCTTAATTTCATTCAACTTAGGTGAGAAAACATTTAACCATTTTGAATCCTTAGGTGAGAAAACCTTTCAAAATCATTTCTTAGTAGTATGAGAGAAAACCTTTCACAATAATGTTGATACTTTACTTTCAAAGCATCTTCCAATCATTTACATCAACTTCATAAAAACATGCATATCTTCGTAAATTCATTATTACATAGTTTATAACCTTCATCATGCGTTCATAGTCTAAAATCATGGATCATGCATTGGTTCATATGAATTCAACTAAAAAACATGTAAATACTCTCAATTCATTCATAAAACGATAGAAACCAATCAATTGGATCATCAAATATATAAAAACACGCAAAAAAAATCCAAACAAAACAATGGGACGACCAAATTGTTAATTTGTGTAAGTCATAAATGACTTGTGGTTGCAATAGGAAAGCTCTAAATGCTGAAAAGATTGGAAACTGAAGAAATTGACCTGGAGGGTCATTACAGAGCGCCAGACCCTACATTATTAAATAATGTAGGAAAAAGTATGCATTAGTATATGGAATATACTACGTATGATATCAATGCATAAAAGTTATTAAATCATGTTAAAAAAGACTTTTACATGACATGCAATGATCAAGCTAAATCATAAGATAAAAGTGGTTAGAAAACATAAATCATAATCACGGTCAATGCAATGCAAGCTTAACATATTTAAAACATTTTGTGAGATACTTTAGGAAGTAAATTAGTTCATTATTGTGGAAGTTTATCAATAACCGACAAAAACCATGTGAGCTATAACATGGAGTCCAATGTTTGTCCCATACCGAAGAGGAATGTCCTTACTTGCCAAGGTAAGAACCATAAATCTAAGCTAAAGTAGATCCACTAGTTAGTGTCTACCCGAGACAAGTCCTAAGTTGGCACATAGTTATGGGATAAGAAGATCACTACTAGAGACCCGACCTTTACTAATGGGAGAGCCTCCATCTAAAGATCCTCTCGGTGTTAAGTATTAATCCCACGAAATAGTCATTAGTCATACAACTTTTATCATCCATGGAAAGGTACAATTAAGAAACTAATCCAAGCTAGAGTTCATTTAGAATAACTCCGTAATTCGATTCAACTTAGGTGAGAAAATATTTCAACCTTTTGAATCCTTATGTGAGAAAAACTTTCACAATCATGTTCTTAGTAGTATGAGAGAAAATTTGTCACAACAATATTGATACTTTACTCTCAAAGTATCCTCAAATCATTTACATCAACTTCATAAAACCATGCATATCTTCATAAATTCATTATTTCATAGTTTATAACCTTCATCATGCGTTCATAGTCTAAAATCATGGATCATGCACGAGTTCATATGAATTCAACTAAGCAACATGTAAATACTCTCAATTCATTCATAAAAAAGATAGAAACCAATCAATTGGATCATTAAAATTTAAAAGAACCAATGAAGATTAAGTAAAACCCTAACTTTTTTATTGAAATTTTAGTTTGTAACCCATGAAGATCATGCAAAGGTTCATATGCATGCATGCATGAGGAAACCCGAGAATGACTATGAATGCAAGAATTCGCAAACGTGAAATTGAGGGGCTAATTTCTCAAGCTAGACCCGAAGATATAGGATAGAGATAGGGTTATTAAGAGATCACATTGCCTCCGACCTCTCACATACCAAACTAAAGGAAGGAACCTTTCCAACAATTTAAATAATCCCACACACACAAATTACCATGAAGCACACTATCTCCCCCTTGGGAGCAAATCCCCTGAGTCTTTTCAAATCCATCTCCCTTACCCCAAGCATAGCACCAAAGTCTTAACAACCAAGGAACCATTGATGCAAGTAATACTTAAGAAGTTTCCACAAGAATTTCAAAGTCTACCTTAAACACACTAATAATATATGGGGTAATAACATAGCCAACTAAACACCAAATATCAAGCAATGCATAATCATAAGCTAAAGGACCATAACTCACAAATTACCACATCTAGGGAACCCCCGATATCTTGTCGAATCTGAAGAAAATAAAACCTATTCAATTTCTGACCACCACTAGAACCTGAAGATGGGCAAGGTTGAGTCTGTTGATGAATATCTCTGTTATTCCCTACAACCGAAGGACAATCTCTTCTCTTATGATCCATCTTTCCATAACCAAAACATGCATTAGAACCGGCTAGACAATCACCTCTATGGATTTTTCCACACTTCTTATACTTAGTGTCACGCCCCGAGGCTACCCCCTAGACACGACACGGTACTTAGTGAAACAAGTGACCCCAAGATAACCCATGGCCTGACATATCTATACAAGTTAAGTTCAATCATGCACTAAACGGAACCTACAAACAGTTAATATCTTAAATAGGGAAAAGCCCAACAAGTCTGAATATATCAAATATATGAAGAGTATAGTGATGATTGAAAAAACACTTAATAACTCGAGCTGAATCTACTTTATGTCTGAAAGCCTCTAACTAAATTGAGTTGACGGGACATGCCCCTAGCTAACTCTAACAAGACTGAAACTGAAAAGTAAAGACTGAAAAATAAAGCATGTCTATTGTCCTCAAATGATGAGGACTCACCACTGAAGCTCCCTAATACGGAGTGGAAGTCGAGCTAAGCGTGATATAAATGTTGAGCGCCTGAACCTACATCATACAATGATGTAGCACAAAAATATGCGTCAGTACTTTGAATGTACAGAGCATGCAAGATATATGCTAAGTTGAACAATATACAGTTAAACAAGGAAATAAATATATTGAACATAACTGAAAACTGAGATGGATGCAATGACAAAGTACTAATCATTAAGATGACACGCTGAATTGAATACTGAAGTAAATGCTGAATAAATGGTCAATGCAACATGAATCTAACACTGGGAGATACTATTAACCGACATAAACCACGTGAGCTAAACGTAGAGTCTCATGTGTACGCCCCACAGAGAGGTCCCAATATACCTTGTCGGAGTATAAAGGAATGATTGTGTCGTGATCACTAACACTAATGCCCAACAAAGGAGAGTTATAAACCTATGCTGGCACGTAGTTCTGGGACTTGAGGGTACGCTGAACCTTCGTCCAAATCGGTGCTAAGTATAATCCCAAGTGAATGTAATGAAATACCCAGTAGCTCAAAATATTGATAATTATCTAAGAATGAAACATACATATAATAAAAGACATGGCATTCGAATTATGAAGCATGATTTTCTGACTGAACTACCTAGCAAGTATAATTTATGAAATACTTATAATTATCACATGCTAGGGTTCTGAGTTCTATACATAGGACTATACTAATTTTGCAAGAAACATGTGATCAATAACATAAAAACTATAACAGCTAAATTTCAATGGATCCCTAACATTTAGGAACCTTAGGTCTGAACAAATTATGGAGAAACTGAAGAAGTGACTGAATTCTAGGGACCTAATGGGTAAAAGGAACCCACTACTGAAATCACACATACCTGGTGGCGAAAACTACGGAGAAATCATTAGGATTATGGGGTTTATCTTAATGAAGACCTCTACTGCTTCTTGGGATAAACCATTAGCTCTTTCATTTCTTTTCTTTCTATGTTGGATGATTTAAGGAGAATTAGGTAGTTTATGACTAGATTACTAGGCTTAAACATAGTACAATGACGTAGTTTAAGCACCAAACGACGTAGTTTAACTTCAAACGCATAGGGGAAAAGACCAATGCGATCTTGACTTAATAAAAACTTGCTAATTCCCTTTCACGGACCAACTTTACGGTCCTTCATAGTAGCTTGGGGGTTCTTTGCCCCTTTTCACAGACGGCCTCACAGTCCGTGTGATGTTTCACGGACCGGTTTGCAGTCCGTGATCCTTCACAGTGGGTTAGAGGTTTAGGGCCCCTTTACACGGACTGCCTCACGGCCTGTGTGAGGCTCCACAGACTGTCTAGGTGTACGTGGTCCCTCACCTTGGTTGGGTGCAACTCCAGGAGCATGGTGATGGGTCGTGGTCCTCTTCACGGCTCGTGGACCCCTCCATGGTTTTCCCTTCTCTCTTGTTCAATCCTTCTTTAGATTTTTGAGGTGTTACAATATCTCGCCCTTGGGATCATTCGTCGTCGAATGGAGACTAAACAAGCTGAGTATTGAGGGAAGGAGTTGCAATCCCTACCAGTGAGTACTAAAAACGTATATGTAACTGAACTGAGTTCCATAAACATGCAACTTTGCTGACATGCAACGATAACTGAGGGAACATGATACTGAAGCTGAATTACACAAGAGTAAACTGAGAGACTTGAGAGGAACTATTACCTCAAGGTAAAACAGAATCAGAAGGAAATAGGTGAGGATACATGGCCATCACGGTTTTTTCTGCTTCCAAAGTAGCTCCCTCTACGGACTGACTCCTCCATAAAACCTTTACTGAAGTGACTTCCTTATTTCTCAACCTACGAACTTGACGGTCAAGAATTTCAATAGGAATCTCCTCACTATTTTGAATTTTGTGTCTTACTGTCTTTACTTATTTGGGATTTTGAGTTGTATTTATTTTAGAATTTTGGAGTTGTTTATATTATTGGCCTGACTTTAGGAATATGGAGATATGCGATTTATTAATGCGGCACCTTATGATATACCGATATCTTTTTTATTAACTATTGTTTGCTCATTTGGTAAGATTGTATAAAAGTTGGGGGAGTTTTCATAGTTTCACAGATTGTGTGACTTTTATGTTTATGGGAAAAAAATACAACTTAAAAAATTAAAATTGCATATCCGAATAAACTTTCAATACAAAGATTTTAGATATTAATATTTTATCTAATATGAATTTTATCTATTCAAGAAATTATAATAAGAAATTCATGATGGGATTTATAAGAAATAAGAGAATTTGAGGAAAATAAATTATCAAGAAAAATTGCCATTGATTGATATAGATCAAAATTAATTTATTAAATGTACTTATCTATTGGATCGGGTTCACCTATATGGAGAGCTAATCAGCCCATTAGCCCATTAACCTATCTCCTACATAACCCTAGCCCTTAGTGTATAAATACATAATTATGGATGGAAACAAAGATATTTCACATTAGTTGACGGCTAGGATTTATAAGAGAGACACTCTCTGCATCCCTAGGATATTTAGACTAGTAAAATATAGAGCTTAACCTATCATGTGAGGATTTCTAATGACCGATTGCACTAATTGTGGTTGTTGTTGATCTGCTTATGTTATAGAGAAAAATATTATTTTAAATTAAAGTAATCAAGAGGGGTTTGTCAATTTTTTCTGTCTTTTTATTTTTGAAAATTGTGTTTAGTAGCAAATATTACATATTAGGTATAGGTGGATGTTGTGAAAAGAAATAATTTTTGGTGGAAATTTAACAACGACTCACTCTATGTGGTTCAACATTTCTTCCCTTTGCAGGTAAACTAATTTTAATAAAATGCTTCTGCGATCGTTTTATCTACGACTTCATTTGGATTATATATTGTGTGTTTATATGTATGTCTATATTTATGTATATATAACCTTTTTCTTTTTCCTTTTTAATATGTGTTGATTATAGACTTTGGAATTAAGATCTAGTTATCTTATTTTATTCAAGTCATGCTATTTCATTTGAGGCTTAAATCTTTATACATATACTTCTAATTATACATCATTAATGTTTATTTGGGTGGTGATTACTTTGATTTTTGAAGCTTTGGTTGTGAGATTTTGTGGTGAATATTTTTAGAAGGAAGAAGAAGGTGCAATTTTGAAGTGTCCGGTATGAAATTCAGAAACTTTTGTAAAATGAAGTAGTTTTTTGAATCAGAAATTGGTGTCTATTTTTAATAGCTTAGAATTGTTTAAGGATGAAGATTTAGGATGTCTCCTGAAGATTTTAAATTTTACATTAGTTTTAGTGAAAAAAATAATTTATTTTAATACATAAGCCAACTCTGGAGGGGTATGTAAGAATTTACACATCTCTTTCAAGAGACTTTGACATGACCTACATATTTTAGGTAATAAAATTTTACCTTGTCTCTCAAGTAAACTTATAAATAGATCAATTTTTTCTCCAACTTATGAATGTATGGTATGTCTTTAATGGAAGGCATAACTATGAGAAGTCTCTATGGTTAAAATTATTTGTCTAAGAGTCCGTAGTCTACCTTTAAATACACTTCTGACTCCATCAGTCTAGATACACTTTGATAGGCATAAGCTAGAATACTCTAAGATTTTCTCTCTACATTTTTCTTCTAAAAGTTCTTGGTAAGATGAACATGATTATCAACAATACTTAAAAAATATTGGCTGAAGGTACATTCCTATTTATTTTCTGTTATATTCTTTGTTGTTGTGTGTTGAAATTCAAATGAGGTATATGAGTTTGCTTCAGATGTGTTGTTCGGTTTGTTTTCAAATCACTAAAATTAGTCAACACGTGTTGAATTTCAACACACATCAATGAAGCCATGCAACGGAAAAAATAAATAGGAACTTACCTTTAGACATTATTATCTAAGTGTTGTTGAGAATCGTGTCCGTCTTCCCCATGAGCTTTCAGAAGAAATAGGTAGAGTGAAAACCCTAGAATCTTCTAGCTTATGTCTATAAAAGAGTATCGATATTGATATAGTCACTAACATATTTATAGGTAGTCTAGAGACTCTTATGCTAATAAGTTCAACCCTAGAGACTTGTCATAATTATTCTTTCCATAAAATAAATATCATTTATGAATAATCTTTAGGAAAATTAATTGACTGATCTTTTACTTCACTTGGTCGATAAGATAAATATTTTATTACCTAAAATATGTTAGTCATATCAATGTCTTTAAAAGAGCCATGTAAATTCCTACATTCTCCCCCTTTGTGCACATATCAAAATCAGACAATACTACATGAGTGAGAATAATAATATGGTCATAAACACATTAACTCGACTAAATAGTTATGCAACAATCACTTAATCAAGAATATACAAATACAAGAATCATGAAAGTAATGCTTTAAGTCAAACACTTCCTACCATGTATTAAAATGTACAATATGTTCTAAACAAAGTGTCCAACAACTTTATGAATGACCTTAATATAAGTCATTCCGAGTCAAACTTTATTTGATCCAACGATCACTTTATAAATGAACATGATTCTCAACAACACTTAAACAATAATTACAAAAGGTATGTTGATATTTATTTTCCACTCTGTTGGCTTTGTTGATGTGTGTTGAAATTCAACATATTGTATCAAAGACTGCTATAACTATGTTGTGCCGTGTTGTTCCTATATCACTAAAATTAGTCAACAATTAGTGAGTGTTTTAACTCCGCAGTAAGTTGTAAACTAGTTATTTTGATTTTTCTTGTTTGATGCTTTTTATCTTTCTATTTTGAAAGGCATCGTAAAAATTATTTAGAGCATATTTATGCATGTCTCCATTCATTTTTGTTTTCTCTTGAACTTTTGATGAACATATTATAAAAGTTTTGATAGGCATATTTGGTAATAACATCATTTTATTAGTATAGAAGTATAAATTTTATATGCTTATAGGTTTCTCTTTCACTTTAAGCATGTGGTTTTGTCTCTTTTTGAGAATGAAAAATCGCTTGATTTATACATCCATATTTTTTCATAATTTTATTGTTATACAAATATTCTTATAACATGTAACAAATTATTATGTCTATAATGTTAATAATTATTATTTAACAAAGGATATGTAGCCTTAGCCTATTTTTTTGTTGAATGGTTTTTTCTCGATTATCATGAGATGTTTGATACATTGGATTGTGTTATGTAGGTTCACCCTATACAATTCTTTTTCACATTTTGATAATTAACGTCAAGTTTAAGTTAATTATTAAAGTTAACTATTGTGAGATGTCATTTTGAGTTCCTTTATCGTAGGTTTGAGTTAGCCACAAAATTTCTGAGTATCATGATATAAAAAAAATTAAATTACTTATTGACATAAAATTAATTGATTACGATATATTAATGACATTTCATAAATTTCAATTATCTTATCAAAATTTTAACCTTACCCACATGGAGGTGACAAGTTGGGTTAAATAAATTGTAATGAGATAGTAAACCTTTCAGTTTTAAAATTATCATATTCACATAAGTATTGATTATTTTCTAGTTTTATTTTGTTTACTTGGACAATAAAGTTAAGTGAATTTCATGCATAGATTGCAACCTTTACCCACATGAAGGTTTAAAATTTACTTAAAATCGGTATTTTTGCAATTCACTTTTGAGGGTTATATATTTTATAGCTTATGTGTTTCTATCCTAGTTTTGTAGCTAATACACCTTTTCCTACTGCTCTATTTCACAAAAAATTCTTGAATTTCAATATTGTCAAATGACAACTTTACTAAATGGAAGGAGAAAGTCCTTTTCATATTAGGGTGTTCATATCTGAAATCTAACTGTCACGTTCCGATCCTACTCCCCTCTTATGGACGGCACCAAGAACCATTGTTGGTCCCAAGCGAATCCTTGCTATGACTTACCATTTAACGGAAGACTAAAAAACTATGCAGAAGCTTCAAAAGTAGGTGAACATCAAATCAATTTTAAGCATTTAATTCATTTCATCACATTTTATGCAAAAAGTCTATAAATAACAAGTCTAGTTTAATCGTTTGAAAACATCTGAATGTCAAATACTTAGCTGACTCAACTAACTGGTTCATGAAGCCTCTACTGAACTAGAGATAGGTGTCCAGACAACACCAATGTATACCTGAATAATGATCTAGAATGTCTACTAAAATTGAATGACATAAATAAATTGGAGCCCTCCGAAAGCTTGGAGGTCTTACCAAAAGATGATGGAGAGGATCTCAACGAAGTGCCTACTGTCGATTCTAAACATCTGTATTTGCATCATTTAAAGATGCAACACCGAATGCATTAGTACATGAAATGTACAGTATGTAAAAATGGCTGAATGAAGCAACAGGCTAAACTGAATATATACTAAATTGAAGTTGTAGAATAATATACAAGTAAAACATTCTGGTTTATTGAAACAATAAAACTTTACACTGATTTATATGCAATAATAACCAAAAGTGAAAACAATATACTTTACTTTTTATTCGGGAGTTTCTTTAACCGACAACTATCACTATGAGCATCGTGATGATACACCATCTTGCGCACATTCCCAGAGCCATTCAATACTTTTCCAGGGTAGAGGATAAATTTACTAAAAGATCCAATATATAAGCCTTTACAAGGGGCTTTAGGAGGAGTCTCCCAAATGAACGACACAATCCTAACCTACTGATAACGCTCAAACTACTCTCTCAAACAAATCAAAAGAGTAAGCGATCGTTGTCAATAAAACTTACCGAATAAAGAGTTGGGGTCGAATCCCACAAGGAGTAATGTAACAGTAAGAATCGAAGAAGTGAATTAAAATGTGACTAATCTATTATAGTAGATGAGGCAAATGGGTGGATTATTCCACCAAATTTAATCAAGTGATTTCAAGATCAAATATAAGAAAAAAACTGAATTAAACAAAGTTTAACCTATTTGAGTCGATTCTAGGAGTGAGAGGATTGGAAATCGATGTCACATATAGGTAAAATTGTATTGCTCAACAAGCTAACCGACCATGGATAAGCTGGGTCATCTTCAATAAAGATAATCTTCTTTGGATCTCATAACATTAGTTCATAAAATCTCCTTTCGGTCTCATTTATGTGATTTACGATTCAACTAATTACTTTGCTTTTACAACAAGATTCAGCTATATTGAAAATATCGAGCTAATTAACCACTCTTATTGGTTTCTTTCAAGCACCAATTCGAGATATGAGATAGGATTAAGTTGACAACCTTAACCCCTAAATTAATCATATGCTAACATCTAAAACCTATGGTTGACAACAATAAAATAAAGCAATAAAAGAAACCCACTAAGTTAAATCAACACCCAACCTCATAATCACACCCTTAAGACTTGGGGTTTTAGCCACCCAACACAAAAAGTACAGAAAATATACCTATTATGACATCAACCATGTTTGTGTTTAAATTAAGAAATTATAATCAACCCCCACTTTAATTTCACTCTCCAATTGTCAGTTACAAGAGCAAACTTTAAAACTGTAAACTAAGAGTAATACTCAATAGTTTCTCTCTGTCACACCCCAAGGCTACCCCCTTGGCTTAAACACGGGACATAGGATCACGAGTTACCCCAAGCTAACCCTGAAGCTGGAATATCATAAGCATACTAAAAACAACTCAATAAAGAGATACTATGTGGAAGATAAAACATGTGATCAGTGAAAGAGGGGGAATACCCAATACTGATCTGAATATATATAAAACTTCTAAGTATTTAGTGATACTGAAAAATCACTCAAAACTATAGCTGAATCTAATACTATGTCTGAAAAAGCCTCTACTAACTAGAGTTCCTGGGACATGCCCCCAACTACTCTAGAAAAATAGAAAACTGAAATAAAAGACTGAATATGAAAGACATTTCTATTGTCCTCGAAAGATAAGGACTCACCAATGAAGCTGCTGAATACCGATCGGGAACCGATCTATGCGTGATCTGGATGCTGAATATCTCAACTTACATCATGACAGGATGTAGCGCAGAGTATGCGTCAGTACTTGGAATGTACTGAGCATGCATGATAGAGAATATAGCTGAACAAATATGTAAGTTGAATAAAGCATAACTGAGCAATGATATAATCTGAACAATAATGTAAATACTGAATTATAATTAAAAAGAACTGAACTGAATATAATGACCAAGTACTAATAATGAACAACCGCGCTGAGACTGAATACTGAGGTTTAATTTGAAACCTCATCAAATGCACTAGAGTCTGACTGTGGGAGCTACTATTAACTGACATAAAACCACGTGAGCTAAAGGCGGAGTCTGATGTATACACCCCATTGAGAGGATCCAATATACCTTGCTAGGGGTATAAAGGCATCACTGGCGTGATCACTAAATCTGATGCCCACTAAGGGTACTTATACTCCTACGGCGGCACGTAGTTCTGGGACTATAAGGGTACTGTAAACCCTATTGAAACTCGGTGGTAAGTCTACTCTCAACTGGAAATGTATCTAACACCACCTAACTGAAATACTGGATAGCTCAATATTCTTATATGCAAATATGAGAATGCAACATTTAGGTACTAACAATGAAACATTCGAAAATTGAGCATTTTTATTTGTTTAACTGACCTAGTAAGTGTAATTCATGAACCAAGAGAATCTACACAACTAAGGTTCTAATTTTCATGCAAGGAATTCAGCAATGTTTTGACGAAAACATGATAATGTGATTAAGAACACTATAACAGCTAAATCACAACTTATATCTAAAGTTTTTGAAACCCTTGGTCTAAACAAGATATAGAGAATCAAGAATCTGACTGAACTCTAAGGACCTCGTGGATGAAAGGAATCCACTAGTGAAATCCCACATACCTTGTGATGAAATCAACGGAGAAATCCTTTGATTTTGGGGTTTAAAATTGAAGAAACTTGTTGCGTATTTTTGAGGGGTTGGTCGAATCTTTTTCCTCTTTTTTGCTGTAATTTTGATGAATCTAGGTGAATGAATCGATTAGGGTAGGTTCTAATTAGAATACTAGGCTTAAACTAAGTAAAATGATTTAGTTTAGGTGTAAAATGACGTAGTTTAAATGTCCAACGCATACGGGAAAAAACCAAAATGACCCTGACTTAAAAGCTGACGAGGCCCTTCCACGGAGCCACTGACGGATCGTAAAAGGGACCACGGCCCGTCAAGTGGGTCGTGGTTGCTGGCGAGTGACTACTGGTTCTGGGGGTCCCTTCCACGAGCCATACCATGGACCGTGTGGAGGACCACAGACCGTGAAGGCCACCGTGGTCCTTTACTTGGGCTGGGGGTCCGCTAGCTGTAGGATGACGCACCCTCCCACTGCCTGTCATCATGACCATGGCCCGAGGAGGGCTCTGTGGTGTGATGCCTGAGCCTCGGTTGTTCTTCCCTCACTTCCACGAGCCTTACCATGGCTCGTGTGGTGGTCCACAGCCTGTGAAGGGCTCCGTGGTCCACCACTGTTGGGTGGGTGTGAACCACGAGCAGCTCGATGGATCGTGGCTCCTTTCACGGTCTGTGAACCCTTCCGTGGTTCACCAAAATTTCTGTTGTTCAGTTCTTGTTAGGTTCTGAGGTGTTACAATATCTCCCCCTTGGGAACATTCTTCTCAAATGAAGTCTAAACACGCTGAGTATGGAGGGAAGGAGCTGCAATCCCTACAACTAAGTAGTAGAAACTGATATCTGACTGAACTGAGTTCCGAGAACATGAAAATATGCTTAAAATGCAAGAACAAATGAAGGAACATGATACTAAGACTGAATTTATGCAAGAGTAAACTGAGAGACTGGATAGGAACTATTACCTCAAGCTGAAACGAAATCGGAAGGAAAGATATGTGGATACTTGGCCTTCATAGCTGCTTCTGCTTCCCAAGCAGCTCCCTCTACGGACTGACTCCTCCACAACACCTTCACTGAAGCAACTTCTTTATTTCTCAACCTACGAACCTGATGGTCTAGAATCTCAACTGGCACCTCTTCATAATTAAGACTATCCTTCACAGCCACACTCTCTAATGGTACTATCGATGCCGGATAACCCACACACTTCCTAAACAAGGAAATGTGAAAGACTAGATGGACCCCTGCTAGTTCTTCTGGAAACTCTAACTCATAAGCCACATTACCAACCCTTTTTAGGATTTTTTAAGGACCTACATATCTCAGACTGAGCTTTCCTTTCTTGCCAAATCTCATCACCCCCTTCATAGGTGACACTTTCAGGAAAACCTAATCATCAATCTCAAACTCTAAGTCTCTTCTCCGCACATCTGAGTAGGACTTCTGACGACTCTGGGTTGTCTTTAGTCTATTTCTAATGAGCTGAACTTTTTCCATAGCTTCATGAATCGAATCTGGACCAATCAAAGTTGCTTCACCTACTTCAAACCAACCGATTGGAAATCTATATATACGCCCGTATAATGCCTCATAAGGGGCCATCTGAATACTGGAATGATAGCTATTATTATAGGCGAACTCTATGAGAGGTAGGTGATCATCCCAACTACCCTTGAAATCGATCACGCAAGCTCTCAACATGTCCTCTATGGTCTGAATTCTACGCTCTGCCTGGCCATTCTTCTGTGGATGAAATGTTGTACTGAGATTTACCTGAGTACCAAGACCTTTCTGAAATGATTTCCAAAAATGAGAGGTAAACTGAGGACCTCTATCTGAGATGATAGACAGGGGAACCCCATGTAAACTGAGTATATCATTAATGTAGAGTTTAGCATAGTCCTCCGCTGAATATGTAGTCTTGACAGCCAAGAAGTGAGTGGACTTAGTAACTCTGTCTACTATTACCCAAATGGAGTCATGTTGTCTGCGAGTACGAGGTAAACTCGTAATGAAGTCCATGTTTATCACTACCCACTTCCATGTAGGAATATTAATCTATTGAGTCACACCTCCTGGTTGATGATGTTCTACCTTAACCTGTTGAAAATTAGGACACTTAACCACAAAGTCTTGTATACCCCTTTTTATACCGTTTCACTAAAAGACTTCTCGTAGATCACGGTACATCTTAGTGGCACCTGGATGGATCGAATACCTGGAGTTATGGGCTTCTGTAAGGATCTGCTACCTCAACTCACCCACATTAGGAACACATAAACAACCCTGGTAACGAAGTACACCATCTCCCCCTTTGGAGAAAACCTCAACTTTCTGATGATGAACTACACCCTTCAACTGAAGTAATATAGGATCACTATCCTATTTTTCCTTAATCTCCGCTACCAATGAAGATTCAGATCTATTCTGAACTATCACACCCCCATCTGACATGTCTGTAAGACCAACTCCTTAGTGTGCAAGCAAATGAACATCTTTTGCTAATTGTTTCTTTTCTTCCTCAACATGTCCTACACTACCCATAGACACTCTGCTGAGAGCATCAACTACTATATTGGCCTTACAAGGATGGTAAATCACATTCATGTCATAGTCCTTGAGGAGTTAAAACCACCTCCTCTGACTAAGATTCAACTCTTACTAGGTGATCACATACTGGAGGCTATGATGATCTGTGAACACATCTACGTGAACACCATACAAGTAATGTCTCCAAATGTTTAGAGAAAATAATACGGCTGCAAGCTCGAGGTAATGAGTTGAGTATTTCTTCTCATAGACCTTAAGGTCTCTGAAAGCATAAGCTGTAACCTTACCTAGCTGCATCAACACACAACCTACGCCGACCCTGGATGCATCCCAACAGATCACATAACCGTATGAACCATATGGTAGAGTCATGACAGGAGCTGTAGTCAACCTAGTCTTTAGTTTTGAAAAGCTTAGTAACCAGCCAAACCCAAGAAACTTCTGATATCTGTTGGAGAGGTGGATCTTGTCCACTGTTTCACTGCCTCTATTTTCAGAGAATCCACTCGGATTCCTTCGCTAGATACCACATGACCAACGAAAGCGATTGACTCCAAGAATTCACATTTGCTAAACTTAGCGAATAACTAGCGATCCTTGAGAGTTTGTAGAACAAATCTCAGATGAGTCACATGCTCCTCCTCATTCCGAGAATATATGAGGATATCATCAATAAAGATAATAGCAAACAAATCCAAATGCTGTTTGAACACCCTGTTCATTAAGTCCATGAAAGTTGCAGAAGCATTTGTTAGTCCAAATGACATAACTACAAATTCATAATGACAATACTGAGTTCTGAAGGCTGTCTTCGGAATGTCACTATCTCTTACTCTGAGCTGATGATAGCCGGATCTGAGGTCTATATACGAAAAATAACTAGCACCCTAAAGTTGGTCGAACAATCATCAATACTGGGAATGAGATACTTATTCTTGATTGTGACTTTGTTCAACTGCCGATAGTCAATGCACATTCTGAGAGAACCATCTTTCTTTTTCACGAATAACACTGGAGAACCCCATGGAGAAATACTAGGTCTGATAAAGCCCTTATCTAGAAGGTATTTCAAGTGCTCTTTCAATTCCTTAAGCTCAGCTGGAGCCATTATGTAAGGAGGAATCGAAATAGGCTAGGTATCTCGAAGGAGATCTATTCCGAAGTTGATTTCCTTTTGGGGAGGAACTTCGGGAAGATCTTCTGGAAACACTTCTGTAAATTCATTTACTACTGGGACTAATTCAAGAGTTGGGGTTTCGGATTTTGAATCCTTAACCCGAACGATTTGGTAGATATACCCTTTGGAAATCATCTTTCTGGCCTTAAGGTAAGAGATAAATCAACCCATAGGCACTGAGCTACTACTGGTCCACTCTAAGACTGGCTCGTTTGGAAATTGAAACCGAACGATCCTAGTTCTACAATCGACTGAGGAATACCAGGAATGTAACCAATCCATGCCTAGCATTATATCAAAGTCTACCATTTCTAACTCTACAAGGTCTGCTGAGGTGACTTTCTAAGAGACTGTGATAGGGCAATTTATGTATACCCGTCTAGCTATAACTAGGTCACCAACTGGAATAGAGACTGAGAAGGGTTCTGAAAGAGTTTCTGGACTGACACCGAAGTTTACTGCTATATAGAGAGTTACAAAGGAAAGAGTAGTCCCTGGATGTAACAATGCATAAACATCTAAATGGAAGACTCATAATGTACCAGTGACCACATCAAGAGAATCTTCCTGGTCCTGGGGAGCCTTGAGAGAATACAACCTGTCCTGGCGCTGATTGCCACCTATACCATATGAAGCACCCTGCTGAGTTGGGCAACCTGCTGGTGCTGCTGGAGTTGTAGACTAGGCCCTACTGTTGTTACCTCATTGCCCCTACTTGGAAGAAGCAACCCTTCAACCTATGGCCAGACTGACCACACCCAAAACATCCTTCCCTACCTACTGGACACTCGCTGGATGGTTCTTACCACACTTTTGACAAGTTGGGAAATTCATGTTACCTGAAATACTCCCTTGAGACTTAGAGCCTGATGCCCTAACTTTCTAATCCTGTCGACACCCGGGAGATGGAGCTCTAGCTGATGAAAGTGCTTGGGCTGAAGATTTATTCTGAAATTCTGAGCAACTTCCACCGCCTGACTTATGCTGAGAATACTCGTAGCTGTTTGTTCAAGCCTTTTTGTTGACCTTAGCCATTTCCCTGAGCTTATCTCCCTCAACCTGCTGAGCGTGAGTCATTAGCCTGGAGACGTCTATATCCTTTAAAAGCGTAGCATTTCTACACTCGGTCTTCGCTAGATCGGATACCCCAAACAAAAACTTGCTCATTTTTTCCCTTGGATCGGCAACCATATGTGGAGCATACCTGGAGATTTGGGTGAACTTAAGTCCGTACTCCTGGACTGACATGGTACCTTGCCTCAAATTCCTGAACTCCTGAGCTTTAGCCTCCTTCAACTCTCTCGAGAAGAACCTCGCCAGAGAAGCTCCAGTAAAACACTCCCAAGTCACAGGAGCTGCATCCGCACCGCTATTGTCTTTCCACTGTGAAAACCATATATGAGCCACATCCTTAAGCAAGTAGGATGCCAACTCTACCCTATCAATACCAGGCACTTGCATCAGTCCAAAGATTTTGTTAACCTCATCAATGATGTTCTGTGAGTCCTCACCAACTTGTGACCCTAGAAACTCAGGAGGATTCATCCTAAAAAAATCTCATACTCTAGCTGCGGTTGACCTTACATTGGTATTAGCAGGAACTGGGACCTGCTGATTGTTCTGATTGGCTACACTCTAAGCCAAGAGATGGATAGCATTCTGAAACACTGCATTCGAAAACTCATGGTCTGGGACTGGAGAAACTTCATTAGCATTACGTGCATTAGCATTCCTTGCATAAACTCTATGAGGAGGCATTATTTGAAACGCATAACGATGGATTAGAACGGAGAAATTGGATCATACCTCACGCACGATAAGAGTAGCAAAGAGAGTGAAGTTTTTCCTATAACACTTCGCAGCCTCTCTCTCATAGAATGTGGTGCACTTCACACCTATGAAAGAGACTCTACTTAGTGCGGCTTTCATACATCCTAGAACTCTTGAACTTAATGCTCTGATATCAAGTTTGTCAAGCCCCGAGGTTACCCCCTAGGAGTAAACACGGGACCTAGAATCACGAGTGACCCCAAGTTAACCCTGAAGCTGGCATATCATAAGCATACTAAAAACAACAAATAAAGAGATACTATGTGGAAGCTAAAACATGAGATCACTGAAAGATGGGGAGTACCCAATACGGATCTAAATATATATAAAACTTCTAATACTTTAGTGATACTGAACAGTCACTCAAAACTAAAGATGAATCTAATACTATGTTTGAAAAAACCTCTACTGACTAGAGTTGTTTGGACCTGTCCCCAGCTAACTCTACCAAAACTAAAAACTGAAATAAAAGACTGAATATGAAAGACATGTCTATTTTCCTTGAAGTATGAGGACTCACCACTAAAGCTATTGAATACGGATCGGGAACTGATCTATCCGTGATCTGGATGCTGAATACCTGAACCTACATCATGAAAAGATTTAGCGCAGAGTATGCGTCAGTACTTGGAATGTACTGAGCATGCATGATATAGAATATGACTGAACAAATATGTAAGCTGAACAAAGCATAACTGAGCAATGATATAATCTGAACAATAATGTAAATACTGAATTATAACTGAAAAGAACTAAACTGAATGCAATGACCAAGTACTAATCATGAACAACCGCGCTGAGACTGAATACTGAGGTATAAATTGAAACCTGGTCAAATGCACTATAGTCTGACAGTGGGAGCTACTATTAACCGACATAAAAATACGTGAGCTAAACACGGAGTCCGATGTATACGCCCCATCGACAGGACCCAATATACCTTGCTAGGGGTATAAAGGCATGACTGGCGTGATCACTAAATCTGATGCCCACTGAGGGGCTTTATACTCCTACGGGGGCACGTAGTTTTAGGATTATAAGGGTACGGTAACCCTAGTCCAACTCAGTGCTAAGCCTACTCCCAACTGGAAATGTATCTAACACAACCTAACTAAAATGCTGGATAGCTCAATATTCTGACATGCAAATATAAGAATGCAACATTTACGTACTGAAAATGAAACATTCCAAACTGGAGCATGGTTATCTTTTTAACTGACCTAGAAACTATAATTCATGAACTAAGAGAATCTACACAACTAAGGTTCTGAGTTTCATGCAAGGAATTAGGCAACGTTTTGACGAAAATAGGATAATCTGATTAAGAACACTATAACAGCTAAATAACAACTAATATCTAAGGTTTTTGAAACCCTAGGTCTAAAAAAGATATAGAGATTCAAGAATCTGACTGAATTCTAGGGACCTAGTAGATTAAAGGAATCCACTAGTTAAATCCACATACCTGGTGACAAAATCTATGGAGAAATCCTTTGATCTTGGGGCTGAAACTTGAAGAAACTTGCTCCGTGTTCTTGAGGGGTTGGTCGACTCTTTATCCTCTTTTTTGCTCTAATTTTTATGAATCTAGGTGAATGAATCGATTAGGGTAGGTTCTAATTAGAATACTAGGCTTAAACTGAGTAAACGACATAGTTTAGGGGTAAAACGATGTATTTTAAATGTCCAATGCATAGAGGAAAAGACCAAAATCACCCCGACTTATATGCTGACGAGGCCCTTCCACGGAGCCACTGACGGACTGTCAAAGGGACCACGACCCATCAAGTGAGTCGTGGTTGCTGGCCAGTAACTACTGGTTCTGGGGGTCCTTTCCATCAGCCAAACCAGGGACCGTGTGGAGGACCACCGACCGTGAAGGCCACCGTGGTCCTTCACTTGGGCTGGGGTCTGTTGGCTGTAGGACGACGAACCTCCCACGGCCTGTCATTATGACCACAGCCCGTGGAGGGCTCTGTGGTCTAATACCTGAGCCTAGTTGGTTCTGCCCTTGCCTTCACGAGCCTTCCCATGACTGGTGTGGTGGTCCACGGCCCGTGAAGGGCTCTGTGGTCCACCACTGCTGGGTAGGTTTGAGCCACGAGAAGGTCGACAGACCGGGGTTCCTTTCACGGTCCGTGAACCCTTCCGTGGTTCACCAAAATTTCTGTTGTTCAGGTATGTTAGGTGCTGAAGTGTTACACTCTCCTTAAGAATTTCAAGAGTAAAAGAAGATAATAGATAAGATATATCCATTTTCTCTCTCTTTCAAACTATTTATACTTTCCAAAAAAGATTCTTCTACATCCTATTCAACAACATTTGTCATGCTTGCCAGACTCACTTGGTGAATCGCCATTTGTATCATTCATTTCACCTTTGACTGGATTTAGGCTTCAGGTGTTTGAACTCGAATGAGCAAACTGGATGGAAGATTCCCTTCATGATCGGTGCGTCACCAAATGTTACCTTGTCCTCCTAAGATAGCCTTCACTTTTTCTCTTCATTCTGTCACTTACGGCGATGCAACTAGGTTCACCTTTATCAATTTGGAAGATCGTCGATGCAACACTACTTCACCAGTTTCTTTAATACTTGACCTCCAAACACTGTCTATGTCGTCCAGGTTCAACCGTTTGGGCGATTTACCCTTTCGATTAGGCGAACGTCAGGTTGGGACTTTCTACTCTTTTCAATATTTTTGGACTTTCTTCCAATATTCATCCTTGCCCTGTCCCCTAACCTTCATAGCTGTAAATCATCAAAATTTCATTAGAATAGGACATAGTTAGGCATTGAGGATAATAATTGTTCAACTAAATAGGCCTCAAATGAGTGTAAATCTACCACTCATAACGTACGTTGGCTGCACAGTTATGGCATTTGGATTATCTAAACTCTACCAAACTCGGTCCTCAATATTACTCTAAAATCAATAAAATAATGCTCAATAACGGTATAAGGTTCCATTTTTAGGAAAAAGGGTCCCAATTTAGGGAAACTGATAATCTCTATCTTGAATTACTACTAAAAAAATACTTCTATATGAATATACTAAACTTTCTTTAAAAATTGATTACAAATGATTCTGTAAAACTGATTCTGCTTCCATCAAAACTAGCCATTATTTTCATATTCCCTTAAAACTCTTTTTGAATTATAGCTCAAATAGTTGAAGTTTCTTTGAATGTGAAAACAATGCATGACAAATGATGTGTCAAGGACTTCAAACAATCTTAATTTAAATGGGTTTATATTGTATAATAAGCATGAGCAACAATCAAAGATCATAAATATGTAGAGAACTAAAATTCCTATAATAAATTTAAGAATCAATAAACAGAATGTATGGAGAATTTCCAATAGGGCTAACTTTGGAGTAAAAACCCTAGTCTTAATGTTGCTTACTGAAAACTTGGTGTAGAGCGTGAGGAAGAACTCATTCACTTACTATGATAGCCTTACATACCAAGAGAACAAGAGTTCTTGAAGAAGACTTGATGGAGATACTTCGAACCTTAGTTTCCTCTTCTTAGTTTTTTCTCCGAGCCTTAGGAAGAATTATGGGGGATTAATCGGGGTATTATGCTGATAAGGACCTTAATTAGGCACAAAAATGTTGGGGTTTAAGCTTAGAAAGAATGAAAAAAAGGGTGAAATAACTCCAATAATAATATGTCGGAACATTCCATGAGGGCAATCTATGGACCGTGATTTGACCTATGACATGTGGATTCCGTTCGTGGAATTCAGGTCTGAAATCTGAGCCTCAAAAGTTCATTCCACGAGGCCTAATTACGGCTTGTGGTTTGATCTATGGTTCATGGTTTGTTGTTGTGAAAATCAGACCCCAAAACAAGTTTCAAGACTTTATTCTACGTAACCAAATTACGGCCCATACTTGGATTTACAACCCGACGTTTGGCCTGTAAGAATTAGACAAACAAATGATTTTAGAAGTTTGATTCCACGAGCCACATTTATGGTCCACACTTCAATTTACGACCAGTTAATGGGCCTCATAGTTGACAGACTCTGAAAACTGTACTTGAAGTGTCCTTGGTAAAACAATCATAATGTTTTTCTTGAAAATCTGTAAACTTGGTTGTCACGCCACGAGGCTACCCCCTGGACGTAAACACGGGACCTAGGATCACGAATGACTCCAAGCTAACCCTGAGCTGGCATATCATAAGCATACTATAATATTACTGAATAAAATATACTATGCGGAATCTTAAAATCATAATTAACTCAAATATGGGGAATACCCAATTCTAATCTGATTATATAAAAGACTATGAGTTTAATAACAACTGCAAGATCAAACTCAACACTAAAGATGAATCTAATACTATGTCTGAAAAAGCCTCTAACTGACTAAAGTTGTTGGGACATGCCCCAAGCTAACTCTAGCAAAACTGAAACTGAAATGAAAAGACTAAATCAGAAGAAAACATGTCTATTGTCCTCGAATTATGAGGACTCACCACTGAAGCTGCTGAAGTGAAGAGAGGGAACCGATCTATGTGTGATTTGGATGCTGAGTACCTGAACCTACATCATGAAAGGATGTAGCGCAGAGTATGCGTCAGTACATGGAATGTACTGAGCATGCAGTAGATAGAGTATAGCTGAATAAAATACATAACTAAACAAAGCATATTGAGCAATAACATAATCTGAACTGAATGTAAATGTTGAAATATACTGAAGACTGAATGAAATGCAATGACCAGGTACTAATTCTGAACATGACATACTTAGACTGAATACTGAAGTATAACTGAAAACCTTGTAAAGTGCAATAGAGTCTGACTGTGGGAGCTACTAATAACCGACATAAAACCACGTGAACTAAACGTGGAGTCTGATGTATACACTCCATCGAGAGTACCCCATATACCTTGCCAGGGGTATAAAGGCATGACTGTTCAATGTATACTCCCCATCGATAGGACCCAATATACCTTTCTAGGGGTATAATGGTGTGAATGGCGTGATAACTAAAGCTGATGCCCAACAGAGGGGACTGATAAACCTACAGGGGCACATAGTTTTGGCACTATGAAGGTACGCTGAACCCTAGTCCAACTCGGTCTAAGCCTACTCCCAACTGGAATATGTATAAACAACATAACTAATATATTGGATAGCTCAATATTCAGACATGCAAAATCTGAGAATGTAACATTTAAATACTGACAATGAAACATTCTTAACTGGAGGATGTATATCTGTTTAAACTGACCTAGCATGTGTAATTCATGAACTAAGATAATCTACACAACTAGGGTTCTGAATTTCATGCGAAGAACTAAGCAACGATTTCATGAAAACATGATAATCTGATTAGGAATATTATAACAGCTAATTCACAACAATTCTGCAAGGTTTGAGAAACCCTAGGTCTAAACATGATATAGAGAATCAAGAATCTGACTGAATTCTAGGGAGCTAGAGGATGAAAGGAACCCTTATATCTAGTGATGAAATCTATGGAGAAATCCTTCGATTTCGGGGCTGAAACTTTGAAGAACACTGCTGCTTGTTCTTGAAAGTTTTGGTCGACTTTTCCTCTTCTTTTTGCTCCAAGTTTGGGTGATTTTAGGTGAATGAGGGTTCTGGTAAGTCTGACTAAGTTATTAGGCTAAGACAGAGTAAAACGACGTAGTTTAGGCATAAAACAATGAAGTTTAAGTGCCCAACACATGGGGAAAAGACCTAAATGACCCTAACTTAAAAGCTGCCGAAGGCCACCCACGGAGGGACCTACCGGCCGTAGGTCAACCTATTAACCGTAGGTGGGGTCGTCGGTCAAGTCTGCCCGACAGGGCTTCACTAAAACGAGCATAACTTTATACTCAAAGATGGGATTTTAGCAAACTTGGTGGCGTTGGAAAGAGGATTCAACAATCTATCATTTGACGGGTCATGGGCCACCTAATTCCTTTTGTTCTAAGGGTTCTGACCATTTTAAGTTGACCAAACTACAATTTCCCTCTAACTGGCTACTAACCTTCACCTACGGTCAGACCTACGCTCCGTAGGTCCAACCATAGACCGTACTAGTCGATCGTGGGTTGGACAAGAGACTATAAATATTTGGGCATTAACGACAGTACCCCACTTACGGTCCATGGTCCCACCTACGGTCCATGGGTGGTTCCGTCGATACTGGCACCAGTTTTCTGAAAACTAAGATTTTTCTTCATTTTGAGATTCGAGGTGTTACATTGGTAGAGCTTGAAATAAGACTCATAGACCTTTAATTCAATAGGTCATGGGACACCTAACTCTTGATATTCATAGAGATATCGTCGTTTACAGTTTACCTTGTATGAACTAATGTGAAAACTTAGCGGGTAGCAAGATTTTGAACTCGACTTAGTGCTAGAAGTCTCTTATGTCCCTAAACTAATTCCAATACACTCTTTATACTTGGTAAAGTAACTTAAAACACATGAGAAAGTAGGAAATCAACCTATTCAAGCTTATATACTTACGACGAATGATTCAAATTCGAAGAGTAAAGTTGCGAGGTATTACACTAGCACTCTGTGTGGATGCACTACCTTAGCCCAGCGAATAAAGTTTCCAAGTAGCTAAGGATGTTAATGAGTTGTGGGAGAAATCTAATAGCTTGATCCTAATGCTCAACTCATATATGATAAAGAATTAGGGGTTACATCCCTAACAATGATAATGTCAAAGATTACATAAAGGTAATTGATGATCAATTTGTAACATCTGACAAGAAATTAAACAGCACCCTTAAAAGGAGACTCTCAATTATGAAATTTGATATAATTCATAAACTATTTGAGCACATTATGGAGACAAGAGACATTGCTGCTAAACTCAAGTCCCTTAAGGTTGATATGTCTACACCATTTCTTGTGCATTTTATTTTCTACTCTCTTCACGAGGAATGTGGTCTATTCAATATATTCTATAACACATATAAATATAAATGATCAATCAATGAACTTTTAAAAATGTGTGTTCATGAATAAGAGAGGTTGAAACAACACATATTTGAAAGTGCTAATTTTGTGAATCATGATAAGAGAAATTGTTGGGGAACAATGAAATAACACAATAATAATACTTATTATTTAGGAAAATAGTAGTCCTGAAAATAAGATGAATATTACTACGATAATATGTACATAATAGTGCAGAAATTTACTACTTGAGTCATCTTGGGCACTGTCCTAAGAAACTATTTTAGCGGTGTGAAATATTTCCCCATGATTAAACAAGCCTTTCCTATTTAAATAGAGGATACATGAATCAACAAATTAATTAAAATCATCAAGTTTTTAGTGGGGAAATAAATAATAAAGCCAAAATAATTAAGTAACTTCAAAGAGAGACAAAACGAAAAGTTGATAAGGAGTAAGAGATAAATAATTTCCTTGGTATTTTGCTTATCCTTCTTCAATGGTAACATACCTATTTATAGGCGAAGGAATTTCCTTCTTCTTAACAAGTGTCAAGGAAGGTTTCAAGAGAATGGCAAACTACTGCCAAGTGTATAGAAGTTGCGATTTCTCCAAGTTACTTCTCCAATACACCTTAATTATTTTGGCTTTGTAAATACATTTAATAAAACACTGTTTTGAAATAAAATATTTTCCTTACAATGTGAAGAAGGGAAAAATTGTTTCCTATCAAGAAGAAAGGCAGTTTTGACAAAGACTCTTGTGATTCTACAGAAAGAAGGGACATTGGAAGAAAAATTGACTAAAATAGAAGAAGAGATTTGAGATGAAAGGTAGTTTTACCTTTATATACTATGAATGTAATTTCATTGAAGTTCCTGATAATACATGGTGGACCGATTTTGGTTCCACAACTCATATTGCAAAAATCATGCAGGATTTTTTAACTCTAACAAAGTCATTGGAAAGTATAGAAAATGTTTATTCTGCTAATATGATGGCATCACATGTGGAAGATGTGGGGATTTATAGACTCATTTTAAAAGATGGTTTTCACTTATATTTAGAAAACACTTTTTATGTTCCATCGTTTTCTAGGAACTTAATTTATCTTTTAAAACTATCAACAATTGGTTATGATTTTTTTTCTCATTTCTCTACAATGAATCTTTTGAAATACAATAAACTTATTGGTTTTGGAAACTTATATGCAAAATTTTATAAATTTGAGCTAGTCCCCATGTCTGAATGTAATGTATTATCAATGAGAACTATCAAGCCTTAGGCACAAGAGACTGATACATCTCTATTGAAATATCAAAAAGTTAGTTAATGATGAAGTTCTTAAATCTCTTGATTTTCTGATCTTATGTGAAAAACATAAAGGGTAAGCAGACCAACAAATTCACTAAATCCTCCAAAAGGAGTTTTCAATTGCTTGCGATCATAATGTTAGGCAAAGCTAAAATGTTATAATTGTATAGTAATAAGAAAATATATTCGTTCTTAGAATAGGCTTGATTTTTACAGAATATAAATTTATAACCCTATATACTCCTTCCTAGAATAGGACTCTAACCCTACAGTTGTATAGCTATAAATATTTGTTTTCTATTGTATTATTGTATTAACGGAGAATAATACTTTCAAAATATCTTATATCTTTCTAGCATGGTATCAACAACCATTGTTTAAATTTTTTATGTTCACTTTGCTTTAATTTCTCTACACAGGTACTTTGTTACCTTGTTGCGTTACTCTTGTCTCTCTGTTTTCTCTGCACAAGTTTTTCCATTTTCTGTTGTATTCTGTCTACTCAATGAATTCACAATCATCCTCGCTCGATTTTCTCTCCACAAAATTGGATGGTTCCAATTTTTCTCAAGAGTTGAGGAAGATCCTCAAGAGTTCATTGATGAGGTTTACAAGATAGTGAGAATTATCGGTGTGACTTCGGTTGAGAAGGAAGAATTGGTTGCTTATCAATTTAACGGTGTCGTTCAAGTTTTGTTTGAAGAATGGAAGGAAGAAAGGGTGGTTGATGCATATCCTTGTCATTGGGAGAAATTTAAGGTTGCTTTTCTTGATAGGCTATTTCCCCTTGAGATAAAAGAGGCAGAGGTACTTGAGTTCATTAACATTCGTGAAGATAATATGAGTGTGAAGGAGTATGCTATGAAATTCACACGATTGTCTAAATATGCTCCAACAATGGTTGCCGATCCAAGCGCAAGAATGAGTAAGTTTGTGTCGAGTATTTCCGGCTTGGTGGTCAAAGAATGCTAAACCACCATGAATGTTAAGGAAATGGATGTATCCCGTTTGATGGTTCATTCACAACAAATAGAAGAGGAGAAGATTAAGGAGAAAACTAGGGATTCAAAGATGGCAAGAAAGGATGATGGTGATTTCTCACATTCATGGTACGATGGTGGTAATTTTTCTCAAGGTAATGGTTCTAGTGAGAAAATGGTGCCTAATTGTTGGGAGTGTGGAAAAAGACATAGGGGTACGTGTCTAGCCGGTTCTAATGCATGCTTTGGGTGTGGAAAGAGTGGTCACAACATGAGAGATTGCCCATTTCTTATTTCTTAGGGAAGGGATGGTAGGCAAGATTAATCTCAACGAGATCATTAGGGTTCCCAGATGCGGTAATTGGTAAGTTATGTTCTTTTAGCTTGTAGTTATTCATTACTCGATATTGGGTTTTTTGTTGGCTATGTTATGACTCCATCTATGGTTATTGTGTTTAAGGTTGGCCTTGAAATCCTCGTGGAAACTTCTTAAGTGTTTACTTATATCAATGGTTCCGTGGTTGTTAAGACTTTGATACTATGTTTGGGTTGAGAGAGATGGATTCAAAAAGACTAGTGAGGTTTACTCCCAAAGGGGGAGATAGTGTGCTTAATGGTTTATGTGTGATGAACTATTTAAATTGTTGGAAGTATTATTTTCTATGGTTTGGTATGTGAAAGTTGGGAGGCAATGTGATGTCTTAGTATCCCTATCTTTTTCTTCTATCTTCAGGTCTAGCTTGAGGAATTAGCCCCTCATATTTCACTCTTTAGGATTCGTGTGTTTTAATCATTCTCAAGTTTCCTCATACATGCATACTCATGAAAACTAGATTTTTGAGAAAATGAGTTAAATTTATTGACTTATTCATGATTATGTGCATTTGAGTGTAATTTGCATGTAGGCCTTATGAAATGATATCTTCGACATTCTTTATCTTGGAGTTGATTATTCCTCCTCAGATATGTGTTTTTATGTGATTGCATTCATGTTGGGCTCTTAGATCTTGTTCCTACCCTCCTTATGATGCCTTGAGTCCCATTCGAGGATGAATGCTCTCAAGGGGGAGATAGTGTAATACCGCGTATTTGAAAAGAAGGAAAAAAAATAGATTTTCATAGTTGGTGACCCCACCTACTGACCGTAGTTGCCCCTATGATCCGTCAGTGAATTAAATGATTTTCAATGATAAGTTCCAGTACCCTTTTTATTGTTCACTTTGATGTTCCATCATTCCTTGTACGAGTCATAGGTAGGTCTCATAAGTGGGTCCCACACTTGGTGAAATTTTTTGAGACTCAAAGTTGGACCTACGGTGGCCAAGTACAGACAGTACATGTGTCCTGTCGGTGTAAATCCAAAGTTCAAATCCCTAAACCCCACCAACAGTTGACCAGGGTTGTCAGTGGTAAGACACATAGACCGTAGGTACAACAGTAGGTTGAGGTCCGACAATTTTATTTTAAGGGCTTTTGATCTTTTCATAATTATGTCATTTTGCCTTCTAAACTAAGCCCTATATAAAGATTTTAAACCCCTAGTTTACCTACTTAAATTCATTATTCTAAATTCCCTAAACTTGACCAAAGTCATCCTCTCTTAAAATCTTCTCTCTAGATCACAGAAGAAGAAAATAGGGTTCTTCAAGTTCAGTTCTCCTTTCTTCATCATTGATTAGGGCTTCAATCAATGTATGTATGGAGTTTATCAATGGGTTCTGTCCACCCATTGAGCCTCCAAAGTTTCTTCAATTCTCCAATTCAAATTCCCAAAAAATTGATAGGTTTACATTCAATTTCTAATGGGTCCTATTTGTATGGATTCAATTGCTTGAGTATGGTCTTATTTTGATGATTTAGACTTAATTGCATGTCTTTCAACTAATTTAATGTGAATCCATGCATTGATCTATGGATTTTGACTATGAACCCTAATTTTCATGAATTTATGAAGAAGCTTGAACCTATAAATGTATTTTTATGAAATCATGCGTATTGTCATGAAATCAATGTGTATGACTTATGTAATCCTATAGACGAAGGTATCTATATGTTCTATGAAGCTTGGCCACATGACATGAATGACATATCGATTTGCTGTCAATGCTTTTCGGGCTATTTTCCTAAATTAGGTCTTCATTGGTATAGTATCCGGATATGTCATCAATGATTACAGATTACGCTTTCAAAACTACTTCCGTTAGTAGTAGGGAATTTCTAGTATGAATTTAATGACTATGGGCCTTAAAAAGCTATTAAGAAAAGATCATGAATGGTGAATAGTTTTCTCACGCATGGCCTAAGGAGATACCCTATGATGTCTCTAGCTTGGATTGGCTACTTGATGTGCCCTTCCATAGATGATAAGACAAGTGGCGATTACCGATGTCCCATAATGATAAGACAAGTTAAGATTAATGACTATTCCCTGGGATTTATGCCTAGCACTAAGTTTACAAGTGGCGATTACCCATGTCCCATAACTATGTGCCACCATAGGTTTGTCTTAGATAGACATTAGCTAGTGGATCCACCTAAGTTATAAGTTTATGGTTCTTACCTTGGCAATTAAGGACATCTCTTTTCGGTGTGGACATCTCTTTTTGGTGTGGGATAGACACCGGATTCCATGTTATAGCTCACATTGTTTATGTCGGTTAAAGAAAAATTTCCCAGAAAATGAACTAAGGTAATTACTAATGTTTTATGAAGCTTTATTTATGATTTAAAGAGGCATTGACCATGGTTCATGACTTATGAATCTCCTTAAATGATTTTACTATGTCTTAACATGGTCATACATTCCATGTTTTCAATTATGCCCTTTATGATTACCTCGCATATTTTATTTCATTCCCCTCATACTTGGTAAATTTCATGTACTAATGCATACTTTTGCCTACATTATTTCACTAATGTAGGGACCGAAGCTCTGACCTCCTACACTCGTGGCTAGATTGATCCATAGAGCTTTTGTAGAGATTAGTGAGTCCTCATGTTCCGAGGACTGAGACTCTTTTATTGCTTTATGTCATTTCCATTTTAGAAATGTATGTGATGTATGGGTTACATCCCAAACACTTTTATTATGATGTACTAGATGTCTTTGAGACTTATGTTAGAATTTCGCTACTTTTGTCAAAGTCTTTATGATATAAATCATCTTTTGAACTCTTTAAGATTCTATTATCTTGTATATGTATGCTAAGTTGCTTGTATAGGGTCTCTCGGGGTCCTATACGCCATGTTACAACTGGGGTGTACTTTGGGTCATGACAGCCATGGCCAAAGGGCGTAGAGTTGGCAGAATGTTTCTTCTAGAGTCGGTTCATCGTCATTTGCATCATTGTTTTCTTTCAATTTCTGCCGCAGATATTAATCACATGAAACAGTGTCTCACTCTTTGGCATTATATGATAGGTCATCCTCATTCCTCTCGACTTCAGCACATGCTCAAATCATGTCTTCCAGCAACACATGACATTCATTCTAGTCTCCCTCTAACATGTTCTAATTGTGTATTAATCACATGAAACAGTGTCTCACTCTTTGGCATTATATGATAGGTCATCCTCATTCCTCTCGACTTCAGCACATGCTCAAATCATGTCTTCCAGCAACACATGACATTCATTCTAGTCTCCCTCTAACATGTTCTAATTGTGTATTAATCACATGAAACAGTGTCTCACTCTTTGGCATTATATGATAGGTCATCCTCATTCCTCTCGACTTCAGCACATGCTCAAATCATGTCTTCCAGCAACACATGACATTCATTCTAGTCTCCCTCTAACATGTTCTAATTGTGTATTAATCACATGAAACAGTGTCTCACTCTTTGGCATTATATGATAGGTCATCCTCATTCCTCTCGACTTCAGCACATGCTCAAATCATGTCTTCCAGCAACACATGACATTCATTCTAGTCTCCCTCTAACATGTTCTAATTGTGT